>LR749789.1:784704-796877 GCA_902729485.2 Mus minutoides | reverse complement strand
GGCCACTAAGCCTTGTGAGGGTTGTCAGCCCTGTGCCCTGTCTGTATGGTTCCAGCTCAGGAATATGTGTCACTGTGTGCATGGGTCCATTCTTGATCCTGACCTACAGAGCTGTGCTTTTGACCCTTGTGTTTGGGCAGGACCCTACCCAGACAAGTCTGCCTATATCCTGGCCCCTTCCTACATCCTGGATCCTTCCTACATCCTGGATCCATAGCTGGACTATGGCTTGCATGACAAAATCCTTGGAGACACAGCTCCGGATATTTCTGGTGGCAGTGAGGCTCACACAGGAAGAGAGCCTTCTACACCTGTGTGCTCAGTACCCACTGTGTGCAGGGGAGGGCCTGGTACACCGAGCCAACACCCACATCACACAGTTCTCAGTGCCGACCTGCTAACCCAGGCTCCCCAACTAGACCTGCTTCCCTGGGCTCTTGTGGCTCCCCACAGAGTCTGGATGTCTTCTTGAGAGAGAGGAGTCAGTAGATTTTTGACTGCCCTGACACATAGCCTCCCTGGTTAGTCTCCAGGTCTCCTTGATGTCTATCAGGTCTATCTCGGCCTTGTTGGCCAGTGACCTGGGGCCAGTGCTTGACTCTCCTCTTCATTCAGCCATCTGGGCTTGTGCAGGGGAGGGAGGTAGCCTTCTAGAGGCCCAACTGGTCCCTAAAAGAGCATGCCTACGCCCTCCCCATGTGGGTATGGCCAGCCAGTGAGTGGCACTTAAGAGCATCACAAGCCAGTCTCTTTCCTCTCTAGAGTAACAGAAGTACCAACTCTACTGGACCGTCTCCCACCTCCATCCTAATCCTGTACCCCAGGAAGCCCACCTACCCCCTGAGCTCATCTGAAAGGCTTAGTTGATAGGCCCGGAGCCTCACTTGAGCAATGCTTTCATTTTCTATATGAATAAGTAGAAACCAGGACGGGAAGAACTGGTGTGGGGTCCCTCATCGGGCCAGCTCCCTCCAAGGGCTGTAACCTCATACCTCATCATATTATCCTTTTGAGCCCAAATCCCACCCAAAGAACTTGGGGACTTCTGAAGGAAGTTGGGGGAATGTCAATACGGGAAGCTTGGGCGTTAGGGGGCCGGTTGTGGTTCTTCTATACCCCCAAGCCCTACCCACACACGTGTTCTGTCCCATGTCTCCCCACAGGTATATCCGCACCATGTACCTGGGGATTCAGAGCCAGCGGCAGAAGGAACACCAGCGGCGCTTCTACTGGGCTATGATGTACGAATATGCAGATGTCAACATGCTGCGCCTCCTGGAGACCTTTCTGGAGAGCGCCCCCCAACTGGTGCTACAGCTCTGCATAATGATCCAGAAGAACAGTGCAGAGACGCTGCCCTGTGAGTGCCTGCCCGCCACTGCCCCTGCGCGGCCGCCATCGCCCCGCCCCCTGCCGCAGCTGCCTCCATCGCCCCCCCACCCCACCCCAGCCGCAGCGGCCTCATCTGCCTACATGGCCTAGGGGTCCTGGCTCTAAGTTCAGTTGTCCAGACCCAGCCCTCTTGGCATCCCTGCGCCTGGGCCACTATATTCATAAGAGCGAGGTTGCCATGTGCCCCTGGGCAGGAGAGCCAGCCTGCCTCTAGCAGATCCAGCCTACCCTTAGTGATTCAGGGTCCTGGCCCACCTAAACCAGCCTGAGACCACCTTGGCTTGCCCAGGGCCCTGGTGTTTCTACATCTGTGGAATGGGGATGATCAGGCCTAAAGATGATATGTGCCCACGAGACTGAACTGTGCCGGGTTTCACTTCTGGTTTGCAGCGTTTTAAACTCTGGGCTCTTGCTTTCAGTGCACATAGATGCCTCAGCTCACTTGCAAAGACAGGCTGAAGTGGTTGTTGCTCCGATGAGCACACACTAAGGGACCCTGTACTCCGTCCGCAGTGTGGCCTCGGGTAGTCTCCGTGGGGCCTCAGAAGCCACAGAGCACTGTCTAGGCGTGCAGGCTTTGTGGTAGGAAGGGTCTTGGGTGCTGGGATGCCAAGGTTATACTGCATTAGTCTTGCTTAAGAGCTAATGAGTAGCCTGGCCTACAGAGCACATATTAGGGAGTCAGGATGCACCAGAACAGGTTCGAGGTTGAGAGGGGACCTGAGATGGCTCATGAGGGGAAAACAGGATGTTTAGCCTGGGGAGACTTGGGATGTGTGAATACCGACATTTGAAGGGATAGGGAAGAAAGGAATGTCAATGGCAGTGCACACACCCAGGGGACTGTCACATCTTCAATGGGTGGGGAATGGCAAATATTCCATCCAGCCACGGGAAGACTATCTCTAGAGATAGTGGGTGTCTTGTTGCTAGGTGTATTCAAGTAGAGATACTGCTAAAGGAACCAGTCCCAAGGAGGACCTACCTGCTGAGGTTTGCAGGAGTACCCATGATCTGGGAGAGCAAGCCAGCTGGTGGAGAGGGTCCTCCTTTCTTGTCTTGGCTCTCTCTGGCCAGTGGGCCTCTGATATCATGGTACCTCCAGACCCTGCAGTCCCTATGCTGTGGTGCTGTGTCTTGTCATTTGATTGTTTTTTGTTGTTGTTTTTGTTTTGTTTTTTACTGTAGATCCACTTGCTGAAGGACTCCAAGCTTCCTGTATGAGCTTGGCCTACTGGCACTGCCTCTGGCTGGCTGGGGGGTGGGGGTAGCTCCTCCTTTCTCAGTGTCATTCACACTGAGGGTATTTAGAGAGATGCTAAGGCTGTTCTGACCTCCTTGTTGGTGCAGGTTTCCTGCCGTCTTGGCAGCCATTCTGGGTTCAGGCGGGTTTGGAAAGTAGCCTAGGGTCCTGGGAAAGGCAGAGAGCAGCACACAACTTGGGACAATTCATTGCCCAGCCATGTTCCTTTATCTCTAAGGTGGAAGTAAGAATTGTGTTGGGTGTTGTGAAAGTTTGTTGAACTGTACACATATCGCCACAGCACATCGCCTATCATCATGGACTGGCATGATTCTGGAAGCTCTTTGACACATGTAAACACACTGCTTAGGCCTGAACCATAACTGTGGGGCTAGAGAGAGGGATCACCCTAGAAGAGGAGGTCAGAGAAAGCCTTTACAGACTTAGCCTGGGTGTCAACAACAAGAGGAGAAAGAAGCACAGAAATTGGGTTCCGAGCTTTGGAAAGTCCAAAGGCCCTGAGAGGCCATGGTCTTGATGACCAGAAAGTTAGAATACGCAGTGCACTTAGAACTCGGCAGTGGAGCAGGGGGAGCAGGCTGGAAGGCAGCATCCAGAGGAAGAGCCTAATGCCTGACACCCCCCCCCCAAATACACAAGCATTGTGTGCCAGGAACCATGATTTTGGCAATTACGTAGTTGAATATTTCCAGATAGAGCTGAGAAAGACAGAACCTTCTTCCTAGGGGTTGGCAGTTGCACATGTCCAGTATGGTCCAAACCCCTTGGGTCTGAGCTGTGTGTGCCCTTCCACCCTCTCAGTCAGCTAGTGGGAAAGACTGGAAGTCTTTGGGTGGGAAAGGTGTTTGAAATGGGGTTGTAGCATGAAGGTAGAATGACCTATGACCCCAGAGCGGGACTAGATGGCATGCCATAGCTATCCTGCTCAGGGAACACCTCAGAGGCTTGCCTTTCCACAGGGAAGGGACTTCCCAAGAAACCCCAGACAGATTTTGCTTTTTGCTTATTTTAATTTTTGGTTTGTTGAGTCAGGGTCTCGCTATGTAGCTCTGGCTGACTGGGGACTTACTAGGTAGATCAGTCTGACCGTGAGCTTGCTGTGATCCTCCTGTTTCTACTCTGCCTCAGTTCTGGCACAGTGAGCATGTGGCAAGCCCAGCTAGACTTTGCTGTCGTAAGTGACATGCTGTCATAGTTGGCAGGGGCGCTGGAACTCACACAGAGGTGGGAGATGCCAACCACTGAAGCGATTGAGTCCTTTCCCCTTGCTTTAGACATGGGAGGAGCAAGCACAGAAAATGAAGTTGCCCAAGGTCACGTATCAAAGGCACGTAAACAACGGAATTTTATGTTTCTTGCTGCCCCTAAACAACTGTTGTGGCATGTAGGGTACTGTACAAACACAATGCCTTCCCCAGGAGGTTACCCCCTCCCACATACACCCCACATCCCACAGACAGTAGCAGGAGGATGGTTCAGCATGTCAAGGTGCTTGATGTGCAAGCCTGGTGACCTGTGTCCCTTCACAGAGGGCCACCTAAAGGGACTCCACAAGCTGTCCTTTGTTCTACATATGTGTGTTGTGGCAGGCATGCATGTGTGCACACATGCACACACACACACACACACACACACACACACACACACACACACACACACACACACACAAACACCCCTCCAGACCAGTATATAACAGAATGAGACAAGAAAGGCAAAAGACTCTAAGGAAACATGAAACCACACACCAAAGCATTGACTTTCCTTTAAGCATCTGGTCTCAGAGACATTTCAGTGTCTTTCTGTCTTCACTATCAACCTCCATACTTGTTTGTTCTTCCAGTTTTAAGTCATGGGTTCTGCTCACATCAAAACCCTGGGGAAGAGGGCTTGCTGTGCAGGCATGAGGACCAGAACTCCATCTCTAGATCAGCATGGCCACATGTGCCTGTAACATCAGGGGCGGAGGTGTGGAGACAAGAGGATCACTGAGCTCACTGGCCTCCAGCCTAGCTCCAGGCTCAATGAGAGACCCTGTCCCAAGTGGATGAAATGGAGCATAATGGGGCAGGATACCCGATGTCCTCCGATGGTCTTGGGGTGCACATACCACACATGTACAAACTTCAGTAACCTGACCCTTAGCTTCACCTTGGCTTAACATATAGCACAAGCTTTTCTGGCATCCGACCCACCCAGAAAGGCAAGCCCTCACTCCCTCTGTTCTGTCCTGTTAGGCTGAAATGCCCAGCCTTTCTCTTCAGCTGGCAGCCCACCTGGTGAGTTGGCCTTCCCTCCCCTGGTGGGGACACAGAGTGCTACACAAGAAGCCTCAGTTTCCCCTTCTCTGTCTCCCTGGCCGAAATTCTCCATAGTGGAGGTTGAAACCCCTTTGTGCTGGTCTACAGGAGGAGAAAGGCATGGGCACAGCTCTTGGCTACTGCATCCATTGCCTTCCTCCTCCAGTTCTTTCTTCCTATATAAGAAGCGTTCGGATTCTGTCTCGTCTGGTTCACACAGGCACTGGCTCAAACCCTCCTTAAATCTAGGACAAAGGAAGTGTGTTGGTATAATAAAACACCTGACGTTGGAAATTCACAATAAAAATTTATTTGGGGAGACTTGATGTCTAGGAATATGGTGCTAACACATGAAGGTCTTCTTGTGACGTCATACAGCTGAAGGGATTATAACATAGGATAGGCTGGGTCTCTCTTCATTATAAATCCTCTCACGATCTCATGGGGGCTTCTCAACCTCATGACCTCATCCAACCCAGATGACCCCCAGAGGTTCTGCTTCCCAAGGCTATTAATACATATAATTGGAGATGGAGTTTCCAATATGAATGCAAACCATTTCTCCCCCTTGATTAACATAGTGTGACACCGGAAAGTGACAGTGACTTGGCCATGAGAGCTGAAGGTCACAGGTCTAAGCTATAGACCAGATCTATAAGTGTTTCTCCTTTGGCTCCTTGAAAGCAATACATATAATTTGTTATTGAAACAACCATCTCATTGCACTGGGCTGTAAGTCGCCGTGCTGAGTCGTGCTTGCGTCTGTGCCAGCGCTGCCTGACGGGCCTCCAGTGGAGTGATGCCCTTCTCTCCGACTCCTCGGCACCAGTCTGCCATTCCCAGGAAACACGGCAGTATCACAGACAAGTGGCACAAAAGTCTGCCATAGAGAATCTCAACTCCATGGCTGCCCATTTCATCCTGTCTTAGTCTCTGCTAATGAAAGAGAGAGATGTAAAGTTCTCTTGTTCCCTCTGGCCACCTTTTATATATCACCATAATGGAGAGACACAGCAAAAGGCAGACATGGCCACTATTGTGTCCCCAGGATGGCCTCTCTCCCACACCTTTCCCATTCTTTTTGGAGGCTGCTTGTCCACACACAGGATCCCCTGGCCCTGAAAGTCCAGCTCTCCACCCTTCTGGCTCCAAACACCTTTTTGTCTAAAGTCACAATGACATCTCTGTCTGTGCTGTTACACAGAATGTACAGCAGTTTGAAAGTGAGATCTCCTGTGTGCCCTGCCCCAGTGTAGCCCTTTCAGCTATGGTTACCCTTGACAACTGAGGTGAAGGGGGTCACTTAAAGAAAACTCAAAAGAAAAGCAAACCAAATCCAGCTTGTTAAAATCAGTGCGTGTAAACTGGTCTTTGGCTATTTCAAGGTGTTTGTGTATAAGACATGCAAAATCTCACCAGCCTAGACTTCTCGATCTGGCCCAGGAGTCAAGGTGGCTTCCTCGGGAAGGTGTGGAGGGTAGCAAGTTCATAAACCTGAGCATCAACCACAACTCCTCATTCCTCCCTTTGGGAAGTAACTATTAACCTCCCACTGTATACCTGGCATGATATAAGACCCAGGGACATTAAGAATCAAAACAGACTCCCCACCCCATCCCCTCATGAAGTCTGAGTGTCATATAAACAAGTGACAAGCAAATATTTCATTTTTCTCTCTTAGAGAGTGTTGTGTGTGATGAAGCAGGGAGGGATGGGAAAGGCAGAAGTGCTTCTTGCAGCTTTTAGTGGAGTTGTGAAGACGCTTCATGAGGTCAGTAGGTCACCTTAAGGCCAAGAAGTACAAGGGAGAGAACCTCAGCAAATATGGAAAAAGGTGTTGTAGAATTTAGGAGGGTCCAGGGCTGAGTCCTGAGACCAAGCATGCTTGCAGAATCTTTAATGAAGTTGGGACCTGAGCAGCAAAGGCCAAAAAGAATGGGGTCACCTCAGTCTATGTCCCTGGCACCCCAGGGTCCTCATGGGGTGGGTGGGAAGCTGTGCTTGCACAGATCAGCTCTGTGGTGAGAGTCTGAAGAGAGAAGGCAAGACATATTGCTGCTGAAGTCCATTGGACTGGCCGTTGGGAAGGGTGCCAGGTAGACTCTCAGCTCTCCTTTGAGCATCAGCCACGGGAAGGAGGGCAGCAGGGACTCCCAAAGTGTCTTTGCACTCTGGCCATCACTGATGCTAAGGAAAAGGAAGTGGGGAAGTCTTCAAGGGTGGGGCGGTGGTGCTACCCAACTGTGAGGCCAGATGCACACATGAGGTGCAGGAATTCTGAGCTGTGCGGAGTAGTCCCGGGGAGAACTGCAGAGTCATGCACAGTCTGGGGAGAAGTGCAGAGTCATGCACAGTCTGGAGAGAACTGCAGAGTCATGCACAGTCCGGGGGAGAAGTGCAGAGTCATGAGCTTCCGAGGAAGCATCCCAGTGTCCAGGGCTTCCTGCTGCAAATTACTCTGGGCTGGGTCCTACTTGTCTCCTGGGTAGGCTGGAGGCTGTCACCTAGAGGAAAGGTTCTGTCCCCTGTGAGCACTGACCTTGCTTAGCACCGGTCCTCATGGAGCTGTGGCCCTCTGGTATGGGGGTCCTTCTGTCAATCCCTCAGTGGTCCTTTGTGAGCTACAGCCAACCTTTCCTACCCCCAGAAGTTTGGGGACACTTCAGCTCCTGATACCAATGAAATGCCCAGTTCAGTGGCTGATGTTAACATTATGCCATCAAAAGCATGCCTGATTCTTCCAGGACTCCTGGTGTCAAGGACTTAGGTCCCAGAGCAAAAACAGTTCTCAGTATTCAGCCTCTCTCTAAGCCATGTTCCCTCAGTATTCAGCCTCTCTAAGCCATGTTCCCATCTTTCTGTATCAGGAATAATATTCTCTGCAGTTATCTGCTCGTGGGGATGCCAAGGGGATAAAGACTTCCCATAAATAAAGACTGGACTCAGGGTACCATGATGAGCAAAGCAGTGAGGTCTCTGCTCTCTGAGGGCTCACATTCTAGTGGATACAGGCAAAAATAAATAGGTACATGAATATGATTTCAAGAACATTTGGAATATATATATATATATGAAGACAACATATGCTTGCACTCTTTATAAGCATTTTTGCTATATATTTAGCTTGTATATTTATGCATGCTATATATATGTGGGTATGTATATAGAAATTATACACACACACACACACACACACACACACATATATATATATATGTACACACAGCTATATAAAAACAAAGATTCATTATTCATTGCATATTCAAAACCTGTATTTTTATCCCTGGCTCACAAATGATAAATTGAGTCTTAGCTTCCTTGCCAAAGATTATAAGGCTATACACCCAAGCTAGATATCTTGTGGCACAGCCTATGTTCCTTCCAGGACATTTCTTAGACCCCATTCAAATGTTACCATGTTTGGGAGCCATGGGGTATTGGGCAGTCTAGTTCTTTGCTCAGTCTAAGGGGTTTCTTAGACTGTGCAGGGAGGGCAGATGAAGAGGGCCTACTTCATGTGTTCCAGCCAGCCAGATCCCGGCACCCGCAAGCCCTGTGCCATGCAGCTGAGTGACTGACCTTTGTTTTAGAGTCTCTGAGGCAGAGTCTTGCCTTTATCCAGCTGGCTGCAGAGATGGTGTTTTGATATTCCTGATGACATTTTAGGAGGAAGGATCCAGGGAAATGTGCATCTGGCTCTTCTGCGAGTCCTTTAAATGCTGTTATTTGACCTTCAAGTTCCTTGTGGGGAGAGTGTTCCCTCCCTGAGGTGCACCATGCTTCCAGAGTGGCCCTTTGAGCAACTCATTGAGTCCCAGTGCCCAGAAGAGCTCCATGGGTGTCTCCCACCTCCTCTAGCTTTGTGGTAGCCAGAGGAGAAAGGCAATGGAGGGCGTGTGGCTAAGACAGGGCCATGGCTCTCTCCCAGGAACTTTATTGTTTTTTTTTTTTTTTTTGCCTGTTTGGCTTGAGGCAGCGTGAGGATGGGAGGGTTTATTCTGGCTCACAGTTTAAGGGCACACAGTCTGTCGCGGTGGGGAAGGTATGGCTGCAGAAGCATGCGGTGCTGCATCTGCTATCAGGAAGTAGAGATGAATACTGATGATCAACTCATTTTCTCCTTTTTGTTCAGTCTGGGACCCCAGCCCATAAAATGGTGCTGCTCATACTTAGCCTGGGCCTACCCATGTCAATTAACCACAAGTAGACGCTCTCTCACAGACATGTGCACTGGCCTGCTTCCTTGGTGATTGTGAGTCTCATCAAGTTGATAATCAAGATGACCACCAGGAAAGAAAAGAAAAGAGAAGAGAAGAGAAGAAAAGGAAAGGAAAGGAAAGGAAAGGAAAGGAAAGGAAAGGAAAGGAAAGGAAAGGAAAGGAAAGGAAAGGAAAGGAATCACTTGACATGGAGGTATGCGTCTTCCATCTCAGCACTTGGGAGGCAAGTGGTGTGCTTAGTGAGTTCCAGGACAGCCAGAGCTATGTATACACTGTCTCAAAAACAAACAAACAAACAAACAAACAAACAAACAAACAAACTTACCATCAGAGGAACCTGCCACTCTTTATCAGAGCCAAGAGACAATCTGTCCTGCCCTAATGTCTCTGCATCCACACCCATGGATCTCTTTCAGGGTAGCCACCCATCTCTGCTGCCAGGTGCTATTTGTTTGACTTTACAGAACATGGAAAGGTATGGGAAGGTGCTAGCATCGTAACCTCAGTGTGATTAGATCTAGGGGCAGATGATTTATCTCTAGGGGCTGCCTTGTTCAGTGCAGGATGCCTGGTGACCTCCCACTCTCCAATAGCTGTACCCTGAGTTGTAAAAACCAAAATGTCCCCCAGACATTACCTTGACACCAGATGTGGGACAAAATCACCCCATCTGGGGATAACTGTCTGGCTACTAGTGAATGATGGTAAACGTTGGCTGGATATGGTTAGCCAAGGTGTCTGCCTCCTAACCGTGAACCTATAGCTGACACATTCTATGTGCAAAATGATTTTTCACTGGTGCTGTGAAGAGTTTTGACTGAGAAGATGAATCTGATCATCTGGTTGTCGCAGAAAGGAAGGAGGCAGGTCAGAGGGACAGAGAGGATGCATCAGTGAAAGCTGAAAGAAAGTCATAAAGATGCCACAGTGCTGAATTTGAAAACAGAGAAAAGGGCCAGCAGCCAAGGGATGTGGGCAGCTCCAGAAACTGAGAGGCAAAGGAAGCAGATTCTCCCTGGAGCCTCCAGCTGGCACTCAGTCCTGCCAATGCTTCGGAAATCAGACCCTGACCTCCAGAACTGAGCTGTGATGAATGTGGTTGTTCTCTGCCAGGACACATGTGGTCCTTTGTTCCAGCAGCCACTGGAAACTGAAGTAGTGGGAGAGGTAGACTTAAGTGAGCAATTAAGACAACCGTGCCCACTAGCCTTGGAAAATTCCAGGTGTGTCCGTTCATGACACCCCTCGGCCAGAGAATCAGACGCTTTTTTACCAAAGCCTGCATTTCTGGCGACATTGCTTATGAAACAGTGTGTGTGAGGCATTGCTCGGGAATCATGTTGGGCAGCTACTCGGCTGGCTCAGCGCCTATAGGAGTGGATAGGACAGCTTTTCTCTCCTCAGAAGTAAAAGCCAAGCACTGGGGGTATGACCCAGCAAGTCAAGTTTGATTTCTGGCACTTAAATTATAGAAAGAAAGGAAAAAAAAAGCCAAGCATGACAGTGCATACTTGTAACCTCAGCACTGGGGAGGCAGAATTGGAAGGATCCCTGGAGCTCACTGGCTAGGCACACTAGCTGATTAGGAGCTTCAGGCTCAATAAAAACCAAGGCAGAAAGTGACTGAAAGATGCCCTACGTCAATCGTCAATTCCTAGACTCTACATGCATGTATACATCCATGTGTGTGCATTTGTATCTGTGAACATGTACACATACACATACATACAAACAGACATGCACACACACACACACACACACACACACACACACACACACACATCCAAAATGAATTCTGTCCAAAGGAGAGTCATAGTTCAAGGATGGAGTGGGGCAGACAGTCTCCAGAAAGTGGTTTTGAAGTAGAAGCAATGGAGGAGTAATGCTTGTGGTGCTGAGACAAGGCCAGAAGTGGTCTCTACTCTGCATCTCAGAGTATGTGAGGGATATCCAAGGAGAGGGCAGTGACCAGGCTGAGCTTTTAGGATGGGTAGGAAGGAAGTAGGCAAGCAAAGAAAGCAGGGGAAATGTATCTAGGCTGAGGCAGCAGCAAGACCTCAAGACAGCATGGCACATACATGTAGTTTATGTGTCTGTTTACGTGCCTCATGTGGGCATCCAGTTTTCCTCTGCGCTGGGTGCTAAGCTAAGCCAGTCCTGCCATTTTTACTCCACTCTTAACAATAGTAACCTCAAGGAGAACTGTCAATCACCAGGGACTTCTTACAGTTGAGGAGATGGGCATACGTAGAGAGAATATGTTGCATATTGTATGGATGCATCACCTGTCAATTAAAAACACCTATGGCCTATAGGATAGGGTAGAATAGAAGGTGGGATACTCAGGAGGCAGAAAGGATTCTGGGAGAGTGCGAGGTGCAAGAGATTTGCCCTGGAAGATGTGATCATATGAATGCATGGTACCTGAGACAGGTAACCAACCACATAGGAGAGTATAGATTACAATAAATGGGTTATTTTGAGTTATGATCTAGTCAGAGAAGAGCCTAGGTATATGACCAATGTATTTGTAAAGATATATTTTGAGTCTGAGTCTTATTTCTGGGAGCATGGGGCTCAGAAGAAGAATCAGGCCCAACTTCTACAGGCTTAAGCCCAGCATCTCTTTGAGGGAAGAGGCCGCTCTGGGCTGGCTCTGGTGCTTATGTCAAAAGCAAGCATGCTGCCTTCCCGCCTCAGAGAGCAGGTTGACTCACCAAGTCCTGAATCTGTCCCATTGGAGGAAAGAAACTACAATGCTCTTTGGATTATAGCTTAAGGCAAATGAGACTTTGGAGTTAGGTGTTGTACTGGCTAGGTTTGTGTCAACTTGACACAGCTGGAATTATCACAGAAAAAGGAGTTTCAGTTGGGGAAATGCCTCCATGAGATCTAGCTGTGAGGCATTTTCTCAATTAGTGATCAAGGGCCCCTTGTGGGTGGGACCATCTCTGGGCTGGCAGTCTTGGGTTCTATAAGAGAGCAGGCTGAGCAAGCCAA
>LR749789.1:776796-784604 GCA_902729485.2 Mus minutoides | reverse complement strand
TGTCCTGGGCTTGTATCCTCCTACCCAATAGCTTACTAGTTTAACTGTTTTAAGGACTATATATTATTATGATCCAAGCATGGTGAGACAGCACATTAGAAGGCAAACTGCCTCTAAAAATGGTTCCAGGGTCCAGGGAGATGGCTCGGTTGGTAAAATGCTTCCTATTGAAGCTTGAGGACTTGAGTTTACCTGGCACTCATGTGAAAGCATCATACATGTCAGTTCATACCTGTGCTCCCAGCGTTGGGGAGACAGATGAGAGGGCCCCTGGGGCTTGCTGGTCAGCCAGCCAGACCAACTGGTGTGCTCCAGGCTCAGTGAGAGACTGTCTTAGAAAAATAATAGTAAGCAACTGAGGAAGACATCTGAAAGCAACCTCTGGTGTCCACACACATGTGTACACACATGAACATACATGAACACACATACACACCAAAAAAGAAAGAGTTTGTAACTCACAGATCCAGAAAGAGAAGGTCATTGTGCTCTGGGTATTGAAGTACAAGGAGCCTCGTTCTGTCCAGGAGGCAGCAACAAAGCAGGGCAGGAAAGGAGAAGGGTTGCCAAGAGCCCTTACTGTGGCTTCCACAGGAACAGCAGGTGTATAGGCAGGCGAAACAGCTCAGAGTTGGCCAACATGAATCATCTGCATTCCCCAAGTCAAAAGTGATGTCTCTGTCCCTGGCCTGGGACAATGGGGGCAGGAGGCTAGTGGACCGGAGGGTAAGAGCTCCTGGAAGAAGAGGGCTTTCTCTGCTGAGATTTGTACCTGGAAGTATTGCTCACAGACAAAGTCTGCTATCTCCAGGGACAGCGAGGCCAGAAATATTGAAGCATCAGATCAAAGCCCTGCTGAGCCCAGAAAGTATGGGCAGTTCCTTTACCTCCCTGAGCCTGAGATCTGTGAACTGGAGACACCAATAAGGACTTAGAGATTATCGTTCAGAATGAGTGAGATGACGCAGGGTTTGGCATAGCACTCAATGCTTTGGAAGCCTTCGGTACAGGCTGCTCCCTTCTCTTCCTCTCTTCTAAGAGCTTCTTCCTGAAATACAAAGGCACAGGTGGGGGCTTCCCTGGAGGATCCCCTTCCCACAGTTAAGACAAGTCAGATATTTTGGAGGCTGAGTGGATCAAATCCCTTCCCTGGGGTGCACACGGCAGAATATGAAGCTAGCTGTGGACTTACATGTTAAAAAAAAGAAAAGAAAAGAAAAAGAGAAAAAGAAAAGAAAAGCACCCAGGCAGAGGAATATTTGCACATAATTCTAGAGAAATACCTCAGAGTTGGGTCCTGCCCTCAGGAGCTAACCTTTACTCACAAGCAAAGCAGCAAAGAAGATTTGGCATTTTTGTATGACAAGGTGGAGAATAAATGGGAGAAGAGGGAAGCGTTGGGGCAGGGGTAGGGGTCAGGGGAAAGGCTGTAGTTTTGAGTGTGGCGTTTGGGGACCAAGAAGCTGATCTTGGAGTAAAGGTCTCAGTGAGGTGACATTTGGCCACAGATGTATACATACTGGGGAGGGCCTCAAACAGAGACAGTGCCTTGGGGTGGCATGGATGGACTCTATAGGGGACAGTGGAACTTATGGAGGCTTCCATACACCAGGAATCTATATCTGGGCCCCCTAAAGATGGACTGCTGAGATGTGTGTCTGGGAGCTGGTAGTGCATGCATAACTCTGAGGCAGCCCACACTGAGTGGAGCCTTGAAGGTCCATCTGAAGACCACAGCTGTAATAGAGGATTGTGGCCCACCAGTCACAGCAGGCCACCATGCAGTGGTTTGAAAGCCTGAGCACTTCTGTGGCTTTGATGGTCTATGATTAACTTCTCCTGGCTGCCCGTGAGCTGTGGATCTCCAGGGAGCAGCTGCTGGCTATTCTGGAATGTTTGTGGGAACAAGAACAAACTCAGGGAGACCAGCTGTGGGAGGTGCATTCTAAAAGTCCAGGCAAGAAAGAGCAGAAGTGTCAGATTCTCCAAGTGCGGACTCTCAGAGAGAACCTCACAGGGTGGGTGTTCAACTCTGCAGGCCAAACAGCCGGTGTTCACAGAGATGACCAGGCAGCTGAGGTGGGATAGCCAAACTAAAAGACACTAATACATAAAAACAAATGTTGGATCATTATTTTATGGGTGAAGTTGGTGGGACAGAGTTCTGTCTAGTGACCAGGGAGTACAGTGCTTCTAGAGATAGATCTGGCTTGTCCCTAAGTGGAACTGTCCTTATTTACATATACTTCTACCAAGATTTCCAAGAAGGATGGTCGGTCCTGATGGTAGGGGTGCTGGCTGGGATTGTGGGTCATGATTGGTGGGTGCTGACTAGGCTCTCCGTACATCTGGGAGATCCCTGGTTAGTAGCATGTACCAGTGTCTGTGCTGTGTTTGTTTCCATGTGGTAACTTTAAGCCTTGGGCATAACAGCCACCATTCAAAATTGCTGTTTCTACGCTGACCCTGATGCAGTGGGGGAGACAGAGCCCCTGGCTTCAGTGTTGGTTCTCTGGCTTACCAGCTGTGACATTGCCTGAGTCACTCCACTTCTGAGCATATCCCATGATGCTTCTTTCCTTCACCTCAGGTGTCTGAGGAGGAGATGGGTTTGGAGCTCTCTTACCTCTGTCAGCTGGGTGGGGTGAGGAAGGGTTGAGGAGTTCTTGGTGACTTGGTGAGGTACAACCACTGTCTTAGTCAGGGTTTCTATTCCTGCACGGACATCATGACCAAGAAGCAAGTTGGGGAGGAAAGGGTTTATTCAGCTTACACTTCCATATTGCTGTTCATCACCAAAGGAAGTCAGGACTGGAATTCAAGCAGGTCAGGAAGCAGGAGCTGATGCAGAAGCCATGGAGGGATGTTCCTTACTGGCTTGCTCAGCCTGCTCTCTTATAGAACCAAGACTCCCAGCCCAGAGATGGGGGACCTCTCCCCTTGATCACTAATTGAGAAAATGCCTTGCATCTGGATCTCATGGAGGCACTTCCCCAACTGAAGCTCCTTTCTCTGCGATAACTCCAGCCCGTGTCAAGTTGACACAAAACTAGCCAGTACAACCACCTTGTCCTTTTCTGGACCTTTCCCCAAAAGACACTAAACTTTCTTAAAATGCAGGGAAATGAAGGAATTTTGAGAGACAAAGAGAGATTGCCCAGGGAGGAAATTCAGTGTAAGGAGGAGATTCACAGACAAGGACTGGCTGAGTAGGCGGTGGGAGCTTGCAAAGGCTCTTCGTCGGCGGGAGAGCCAGTGCTGAGAGAGGTGGCCAGTGTCCCTGGCCTGCAGAGGGACAAATGGTCAGTTAAGGATAAGGCTTGGCCTTGGGAATCCTCAGAGCGTCAACCTGTTAGGGTACAAATGCCAGCCAGGTGAGCCAGGTGTGCCGTGTCAGTGAAGCTGGGACCACAGCAGCCTCTGCAGCAGCCATGCTTCCCTCATTGGTGAAATAGGGGCAGCAACCCCAGAATGAAAGGCTGCCATCAGAAGTGCAGGCAGCAGGAGGAGTGAGGGAAGCTAGCTGTGGGGCATGACAGAGGACAGAGCCCACCCAATGCCACGAAACGGGGAAAGGCTCAGGGCCAGCCCTCAGTCACCTGCAGCCCACAGTTGATCACCTGAGAGAAGTCTCACAGCTGGGGACAGGATGGGAAGGAAGGCTATCTCTCATGAGGGCAAAGGACAAGAAACAAGTGAGATAGAGTAGGATCTGGGTTCGTGGTAGCTGACCTCTGTGAACTACTGTGTCCTGATCATGGTTCCACATTAGCAGGAAAGAGCTGGAGAAAGAGGAGAAAAATGGAGTATGTGTGTGTGTGTGGGGGGGTCCCTTCTCCAACCATGGTTCTTGCTCTGCCCTCAATACCGTGTCACCTCATCTCAGAATGTTTTTCTAGTATGTAGTTCCCCGTGGGGTCAGGCTACAACACTCAGCAAAGGGCAGAGGAGGGCAGCTGATGGCAAGGTGAAGCTCTGCAGTTTGCCCCTCACCCATTCAGAAGCTCCGGCTGGCCTCCCTAGGTGTTCCCAGGGCTGCAGATGGGTCCCCATGCTAGTGACCACAAGCCAGAGCCAAGCAGAGACAAGATAAGAGTGGGGAGAGAGACTCATGGCTGCAGCAGGTAGAGGGAGCACGGAGCACGTGCAAAGCGATGCTCTCTTCAGCCAAGGGAGGCACAGGACTTTATTTACAGAGCCTCTACACATCTGTGAGGGAAACGCAAAGCAGTGGTTCTTACTCTTCCTAATGCTTCAACCCTCTAATACAGTTCCACGTCCTGTAGTGACCCCCAACCTAATGCTTCCTAAGGTTTCAACCCTCTAATACAGTTCCTCATGCTGTAGTGACCCCCCACCACAAAATCATTTTTGTTGCTACTGCATGACTGTAATGTTGCTACTATTATGACTCATGATGTAACTATCTGATACACAGTGTATATATGTTATGTGGTACCTGTGAAAGGGTCAGTTGCCACAAGGGATGGCAACCCACAGCTTGAGAGCCATTGCGTTAAAGGGTGGGCACATTCTTGGGGCATTCTCTGCTAGGGAGCACATTCTTGAGTTGGCTTAAAGTCTTATTTCAAGGAAAAAGATGGCAGACTTTTCCTCTCTTTCTTTTCTTTTTTCCTTTTTTGCATGCTTAGTTCAAAGTCATGGAGTCACACTGGAAAGTGACAGGAATACCTGAGGCGTGTGTACAGCTTTTGTCCTAAGATGGTGCTCGGGAACATGTCTGCCCCCTGGGCAGGCTTAAGTTTCACTAGAGAAGTGACCAACAGGAACACCTTTAAGGATATTTTCCCCCAAAGAATTTTAGCTGGATTAAAAAAGAGGGTGGGGAGGGTATTTTAAAGGTGTCTTAATATAAAAGTTTATTTCCAAAGGTGCCTTCTTCACTGAGTGCTGACAGAGACTACTGGAACATTCTTTCCAACATATTCCAAGTTGTTCCTCAAAGGACTTCTCCTGTGTCCTGGGCTCCCTTTCCAGAGGCATGTTGAATTGCCATTCTCTGACTGGTTGGCCCACAGTGGGCATCAGTCCTTCCCTCCCTTTGCCTTCAGAGCTCAGCTTCCCCTGACGGCCCAGCTCTCTGCTGCTGACAGGCAACTCCCACACATCTCCTCTTCTTTCAAACCACCTCTCCCAGTCCGTCCTTTCCCAGATGCCTTCCTCTCTCTTCAGCTCTCAAAAAGCTCTAGTGGTCCTGAGAACACCAAGCTGGATCTTCCAGTTGCTCCCCATGTCTTACTTACTGCACTGTAGGACTGGTTGGGACCAGCCTGGAACCCTGATGTCAGTGTCCAAAAGCCTTCTCTCTAAGCCTTTGCTGGGGCAGTTACCCCCAGAAGACCGCAGCCTAAACACTCTCCAGCTCACATTTGACTGCGTTTTGGCCCATTCCACGTGGGAGCCACAGCTCACTTCCTGCTCTGTATCAGGGCAGGGAGTGAACCATGAAGCTCACCACAGGAACTTGTCATAGCTAAACATGAAGCATTTTAACAGTCTCAGGCCTGATCTCAGGCACGAACCAAGTGGCCAAGCTCTGAGTGAGGAGAAACCTCGGATGTTTCCAGGCCTAGCGAGGGGGTTGGTTTCCTGGGGCTTTCCAAGCTTTTTGTGAACTTTTGTTGCCCAGGGGAACATGTTGACCTTTGCGTTGACCTCAGGAATGGAAATCTTCTCAGGGAGCCACTGCAGAGCGATGACCCTGCACTTCTCACAGGTAATAGAGCCCATTGTCGCCTCAGATTAATCTCCTGAATGGACAGCGGCCACAGCACAGTCTGTGAGGGTTGCTGCTGTCTTTGTAGTCTGGGTATTCATCTCCTGAGGATGCTCAAGGGATTTCAAGAGCCTACCATGGGTTCCCACAGAGCTTACATTGTCTTCCACTCCAGCAAGATTCAAATCTTCAAGCCTACTTTTCTTCCACTCACTCAGCCCCTGATAAAGACCAGCAATGTCTAGGAGCTTTACGACATGGATCACTTTCAAGATCCAATCCTGTGTCAAGTCTCCTGCTAGATGCATGATTTGGAACATTTTCTTAAATTTCTTTATTTAAAAAAAAATGAAGTAAGAGACTGGAGAGGTGGTTCAGTGGTTAAGCACTTGCTACTCTTGGAGGTGACCAGGATTGGGGGGTCCCAACACCCATACTGAATTGTTCATGACTACCTGTAACTGCATTCCAGGGGTTCTTCTGCCCTCTTCTGGTCACTCTAGTTATCTGTAGACACATGGTACACATGCAGACACACACACTCAAATTAAAAATACCTTTTGAAAAATGAAGTCAATAGAAAACTACACCAGTTTTCCAGGATCACCATCACAGAGTGCCACAGGATGAACAGCTGCCATGACAAACCCCTCACAGTTTGAGAGATGGGTGGCTTCTCCTGAGGCCTCTCTCTTTAGAATTCCAGAGGTACCTTTGCTGAACCCTCATGTAATCCTTCTCTTTGTTTGTGTGTACCTTCTGTCCTGGTTTGTCATCTCCTTCTGCATCACCTCCATCATCTGGCTGCCCTCAGCTAATCTTGCCACCAAACAATTGAAGTAACAGTTCCATGGGTTGGAGATTCCACAAACTTTATCCAAAGAAAAGATGTAAGTGTGCCCTGGCCAAACCATCCATCAATTAACAATGATATGTCCAGCGTTACAACTGAGTTAAGATGAGTTCCATGGTTTGATAATAGGTCTTATCTGATACCTGTACCATTGGAGGATAAAGGTCACTGTCTGGTGAACTTCCAGAGAGAAAACTATTTCCTGTCTAGAGTCTTATGATCCTGGCTTTTCTCAGCTCTTCTATGAGATGGAATAAGGCTTTTGTCCTCCACCAGTTTTGGATGAAAGAGATGTGCTGTAACCTTGGGTAGAGCTGGAAAACTTTTGGTGATGTGCTCACAAAGTAGTGGGTTGAGAGTTTGTACATCTCCAGGCCACCCTCTTTTCTCTACAATCCCTACTCTGTGTGGCTAAAAGGCCATCTTTACACCCTATACTGTTTGCCAGTCCCATTCGCAGGTTCTAGCCAGATGCATGTCTTTGACTTGGAGGCCTATTTGTACTCCCACAGACAAAGCAGGTCATTCCAGGGCCCAAGGAGCCAATAGCTAGAAGTAGAACAGGGTCTGCCATTGAAGCAGGCCAATGACCTTCATTACAAATGACCTTGAGAACTTAAAAAAAAAATCAGCTGTCAGAAGAACAACATGGAGAAGAGACAGAGTTAGCAGGCAGCACCAGGTAGCAGGAAGAACGCTATCCTACTTTGCACAGTTATTGGTCCTCATATAATCTGGGGATTCCTTTCATCCCAGGACTTGGGTCAGGAGGAAGCAGGCAGATCTCTGAGTTTGAGGCTAGTCTGGTCTACAAAATGAGTTCAAGGACAGTTAGGGCTGTTACACAGAGGAAACCCTTTCTTGAAAAATGAGAGAGAGAGAGAGAGAGAGAGAGAGAGAGAGAGAGAGAGAGAGAGAGAGAGAGAAAAGAAAGAAAGAAAGAAAGAAAGAAAGAAAGAAAGAAAGAAAGAAAGAAAGAAAGAAAGAAAGAAAGAAAAGAGAAAATTTATTCAGGGGCTAGGAATATGGTTCAGTCAATAAAGTGTTTGTCATGCAAACATTATGACTTTGATTTGATCCTCAGCACCACAAAAAAAGCCTTGTGATCTCAGAGTTGCTGTAGAGACAAGTGGATCCCTAGCCTACCAGCCAGACTAGCCTTCTTGGTAATTCCAGGTCCCAATGAGAGACTGTGTTTCTCAAAACATAAAGTGTACT
>LR749789.1:559296-774296 GCA_902729485.2 Mus minutoides | reverse complement strand
GAGTTGCTCTGGGGCATCCCTTTGCCCCCTGATGTTGAGCCTATGGCACCTCAGACCCCTGGGTACCGGGGGACCCAGATCACACCCACCAGAGCCGTGACGGAACAGCAGGAGGACCTCACGGCTGATACTTGCCTGCCCGTATTCCAAGTGAGACCCATGGGGCCCTCTACCCCGTCAGGGCGTCCTTACCACCCAGAAGGGCCCCTGATTAAGATTGACATGCCAAGAAAGCGATACCCGGCCTGGGATGCGCACTTTGTAGACAGGAGGCTGCGGAGGACTATTAACATCCTGCAGTACGTCACCCCCACCGCAGTGGGCATTCGCTACCGAGATGGGCCTCTGCTCTATGAGCTGCTGCAGTATGAGTCTTCACTCTAGAACATCTTGACCCAGATTGAGAAGGGGACCTTAAATTTGGTTGCGGTCAACGCCGCCTGCAAGAAATATAACCCTCCCTTCCCCCAATACACAGAACCACCACCGCCACCGCCACACCAACAACACCAACACTACAAAAAAGATCAATAAGTCACATCCCCTTCAGATAAGCTTTCTTTCCAGTCACTATATGTATACAAAGATATTCTCTATGTTTTGTAAGTAAAAACAGAAAGAAACCTTTCTTTTGTTTTTTACACATAAGAAACAGTATTGAAAAAAAAAATTAATCCCACACTACATTTCCTAGGATGGAGAAGGAAGAGCTAACCTCCTCTCCAAAACAAACAAACAAACAAACAAACAAAAGTTTTATACTTTACACCAAGTGTAGATCATTTATGGGATTGGTGCTGATTGAGAGAACAAAGCAAAGCTAAACAAACAAACAAAAACCTTCAACTGCCTTATGCCCTTAGGTGCTGAGTTTCTTTAGGTACTGTCATGTTTCCTCACAGAAAACTCTCTGGTGACTTTTGTACCAGGAGAGGGGGAAAAAAATTAAATAATCAAATGAAACACAATCTACTGACAAAGCAAATAAACGAAAACAGCAAACAGATACCATACCCAAACAGACACCCAAACAGACACCCAGACAGACACCCAAACAATCTTTCCTATCAGATGATTTGTATCGAAAAACAAGCAAACGAGCAAACAAACAAATTGACCAAAAATGAAGGCATAGAAGCCCTCTCTCTATTCGGTTTCTCCTGCCCCTTCCCCATTTTGCAGAGCCTTCTAGAAGCTAAAGGGCTACTTGGATCTCCACTGGCCGAAAAGCTCCTTGAAGGCTGACTATGTACCATTTGAACATTTGCCTAGCAACAGTTGCATTATTTTCCCGTGCAAAAAACCAAACCAAAACACAAACGAGAATGAAACTCCCAAACACCCAATTTGATAGATTCTAAAAGCAGATCAAAGGAGATGTTCATAAACGCCATCAAAGAGAATCAGCAATGATCAAACTCAGCGTGGTAGCAAAAGGGACGACATCAATTTAAAGGCACAATACTACAATGATCTCTTCCGTCATTTTAAGGCTGAGAAGGGTGTGTGTGTGTGTGAGTGTGTCACGTGTGATGGTGTGTAAGGCCTCTTCTCTTTTCATTTGGTGGGAAGCCTTAAATTGATCTGGAAAGAATTTTTCATTTTTCATCTGTGCTTTAAAAAATAACATAAAGAGGAACACTAGAATATCTATCTACATATAAAACAGTCAAACCATCTTAACCGACCCATTTCACAGACTGGTGCTTCTGTCAATGTGGTTGGCTGAGACTCATTCAGCCTGGTGCATTTGGGGTGAGTGGACAGTGTGTGTGTGTGTGTGTGTGTGTGTGTGTGTGTGTGTGTGTGTGTGTACACCTGCTGCAAGGTCTTGCCAGAAATACACAGAACTGACGTGAGGTAAACGATGTGGTAGTGGGGGAGGGGGAGAAGACTGGATGGGAAGGTGGAGTAGGTGGCATCTGTGTGTGGCCATCTCCCTGGAGAGCAAGTCCTCATCCCAGCAGCAGAGGCTGATCATCCAGGCCCTGTGGCTTTGGTGAGGGTGAGAGTCGATGGTTTATTTTCTCACCGTCTATACCAAGGTGAATTTCTGGAGGTGTCACAAGTATGCTTGACCATTTGTAAAATTTTAAATTTATGTTTGGAAGGTACTGTTCCTTTAAACAGTATTTCTGTTTTAGGGTATTATTTCGATACCATTCTATCTCTACTTGGGCACAAAAAAAAAAAAAAAAAAAAAGAAAAAAAGAAAAAGAAAAAAAGAAAAAGAAATTTAATCATAAAAAGAAAAAGATCTCCACAAGATATATATGTGTAAATATATATATATCTATATATATACATACACAGTATTTTTAAGTACATACTGTTAGTCTTTCTTGTCTGTGGTTGCAATTGGTTTTTAATTCTGGATTAATTGTTCAGGGTGCGAGACCTCACACTGAGCTATTCTTAAGAGAAGTTCAAACACTGAGGAATTTTTTTTTGTTTATGTTTGACGGATTTTTAAATTTTATTTTAAATAACTATTAAAAAAACAAAGCCAAGTCCCTCCTTGTCACCCTTTCATGGTTTACCTAAATCTTCTTTTTTTTCTTCTTAAATCTTTACAACATTATATTTGTTGTAAAACCCTCCTTTGTTCTACCAACTTATCTCATGTGTTGCCACAACTTTGTAGGACCTCCCTTAGATGGTCTTGGGGGGTCCTACCTGGCCCCTGCTCTAGGAAGCAGGACACCACAGAGCACACTTGGGCTGAGGTGAAGAGCAACTGGGTGGGCTGCCTGCCTGGCAGTGACAGGACAGGGAGAGAGGGACTGCCTGGAGCTGTGTGCCAGGGTAATGAACTAAGGGAGCTCCCTACGTGACTAGTCACATGCACCTGCTGGGGCTCTACCCCCAAGCTCCACCCAATCCTCTGATCAGGCTGGGCAAGGTGAGTCCATTTGTGGGGTGGCAGGGCATCCCTTCAGCTAGCTTTGGTCCCAGGGCCTGTCTGTCTCAGTTCTGGAGCTCTGTATGCCGGAATAGTTTCCTTGAAGCTGTTCAGTGCCACATGTTCCTTCTGGACCTCTGACGCTCCTCTTGGATGTCTACTTTTAAGACACCTTTCCATTTTATCTCTTGCTCTTTGACCCCATCATTGGCTTTAGTCTGCCACCTCTGTTGTGACCGCTCTGTGTTTGGCAAGCACGTACAAGCACATGTGTCCATGTTTATACAAAGCTTAGACACTGTGGGTGTTGGCTGAGAACATCCAGAGTGGGAAAAACAGCTTCCAGCTTATGGAGGCCTGAGCCATGGACAGTGAAGGAGGAAGAGGTGCAGCCATGGATGTCTCACCAGCCCTTTGCTTCAGCCTTGGTGGGTTTGGGCTCCCTTTCTTCTTTAGTAGCATTTCTGTCCTTCTCCTGAGCTCTTCCATCACGCCTTACCTTAATGCACTTGGAAATCCGTGGGCAGTATCAGGGAAGACCAGAGAGACAAGAAAAAGGAAGAAGAGAGCCAAACAGCAGAGCCAGGGCAGGAGGAAGGAAGGTTGTAGAGAGACTAGATCTGTTTCCTCTGGCAGCATCACCCTCATCTTGTAGAGAGCCCCATCTCCGGACTCCATTGTTTTTAAGAATTCCTTCCCATGAAGTCTTCTATTCTTCCCCTTCAGAGGCCATTGGTAATTCAAGTGTCACTAAAGAACTTCACATATACTCAGTGTTTTCTTCCCAATTGACCTGAGCATGCCACAGCAGAACCACTGCACTGAGGCATATTGTCACCACCCCCTGGCAATCTGCTTTCACTCAGGCATGTGTCTGGGCCCCTGATGACCGTTTGTTCTATGAGTTAATAAGACCCATCTAAGTTTTCCCCAGCTGTAACCTACAGTGCTTGCAACAGAAATCTCTGCACCTATTTCTTTTCCTGGATATCTTGATGGCAAATACCAACTCCTGATATTTAGCTTTGATAGATAAGACTGTTGGTACCTTGTTCTTTCTTTTCATACTGTCCCCCATCATACAATATGCCTATAGACTCTCACATTTCACTCCCCTAGCCCCACAGAACGATTGGCTCTAGTATTCTAAGAAATTTAGTCCTATCGGTGCAAAGAGATTAGGTATTGTTTCTAAAAGCTATCCCCCTCCACATACTGGGTGGATCTGCCTTGGGAATCTTCAGGTCTTTTAAGGATATTGATAGGTGAGGTTAAGAGGATCTAAATCCATCAAATCTGCTCCTGTGGACTTCATTTGCCCCTAAAGTTTCTGATATCTCAAACAAAATGTTTGCCTGTTCTTTAAGATCAGCCTTGTCCTGTATTTGGAACCAGGGATGTTAGGCAGAATACACAAAGCCCAGGTAGACTGGGGGCCAGGAGACAGTGGACTCCATCTTTCCTAACTGTCCTAATCAAGGGAAGATACACCTCCCCATAGCTTGGAGGACCCCTGTATCCTACTCCGCAGATACCGAATCACCCAACTCTTTGTGGTCCCTGTGGCCTCTCAACAGCAGTGGCCCCCTGGGACCTCATGGTGGCTAAAAGAGGGCAGATCCTGTCTGGTTTCAAGGACAATTGTCCTGGTCATATGGCCTTTTGCGCTACAGGTTTTAGACCCAATTTTCAGAGACATATGGTATTTTTAAAAACACCAAATTATGTAACTTCCTCCATTCTTCCTCCAGCCTGATCTGCTGTCACCACCTAGATGTGTGTCTCCTGAGAGGCTCTGGGAAGGTCAGGTGCCTCTTCCTTAATGCATCTGAGCTCCCTTTACATTTCCTCGTGCCTGAAAAAGAACTCATGATTGCTTTTCCCTTGTCTATTCTGTGCCTCGCTACATGGGTCTCTAATGATCTTCAAGCCTTGATGCTTCTAGACCTGAGAAATTTTTTCTCTACCCATTACCTTAAAACAGAGCTTCTTTGTGCAGGCTTGGGCCCCTGGTGTATAGAAGGAGTCTAGAGAAGAATGAAGCTGGAGTGTATTTAAGATTCCAACACCCCTGCAATGTAAGTCTCAGGTCAGGTAGTCTGTGGATGGTCATCTTGCATCCATTTGCCCAGTAATTGGCAAATACTAAAATAACCCCACCAGATTTGGCTAGGAGCATGGCATACAGATTTAACAGTAATTCCACGGATCCAAGTGGCACTTCTAGAGTTGCTTAGGAAACTGCCAGGGAAATCTGAGCATGCCCCAGGGAATCATGGGAAAGATAATACATAGGAGAAAGAAAGGACTCTGAGGAGTCAACCCCTCAGGTACTGCCCAGCCTGCCAGTGGCTCCGACCATTGTGGTCTCAAACACCTAATGATTCCTGGGCTCCCCTCTTTTTGAGACACAACATAGCCTCCTGCAGGAAGTAAGCTAAACTTGGTCTTTGCTCCAATCATCAAGGTCCAGATGGACATGAGATATTATGGGAGCCTCCTCTAGGTTCAAGTATGTCCTTACCTTCACTCTTTTTCTCAAACTGAGCCCTGTGATAGTTTGGGCAGACTTCCTTTCTCATCTATAGCCCAGCCTCTGGAATGTGGCATTGGTAATGGTTACCCAACGGCAGGCAACACAGCCTTCTCCACTCTTAAGAGCATCCTAAGTCAGTATGTGCCTGTCTCAACTTTGAAATGCCTTTAACGCTGTAAAAGGCAAGTCCATTTTCTTACAGGTTTTCACTAAGCCTTTCCCCAAGGAAAAGGAAGATGTTGTGACAGAGTTTGCCTCACCCTCCCCATCCTTGGCTGGGTTTAGGTTTCTCACTCCAAAAGCTGCATCTGCTGCTACTGGCTAAATATCAAAAGATACAAACTTGACCTAGTCCCAGCTTTCTCCTCTGCCCACATAGGTCTTTCTGCTTTACTCAACTCCCAGGCATCATCTACTTCTTTCTCTCTGTACCTTTCTTTGTGGTGACTGGCAGGACACAGCAGGAGTGTTCTGGAGCCAAAGGTCATGAGTGCTATTAATGATGGCTCCAGAGAGCAGCAGACAGATTGTCTCTGCAGGAGATTCCCGTCTTCAGGCCAGCACCTGTGTCAAGGGCTAAGAATAGACCACAGGAGCAGGAGCAGGAGCAGGCAAGGACCTAGAGACACTTGCCCTGGGGTGCCCCCGCTGCATGAAGAAAATGTGTATGTCCAGGTAGGAGATGCTGTCCTGGCTAGTCTCCAGCAAGAATCCCTAGCCCCCTCCTCAAACTAAAGTCAGTCAGCAATCTCTGTTCCTGCCTTCAGGGAGGATGGCTTCTAGAACATCACCCTCAAGTCAAGGAGGGAAGATATTTATGACTTTCCTCTTGGTAACTGGGAAAGCACCTATGTCTATGTAACCTTTGGCCATCTGTCACTACGGATACAGATGAGCAGTCAGCCATCTGACTCTAGTCCATTCTCAATGTAGACCTGGGGTCCTCAGGCTTGGGGGCTTTTTTTACCTTCACACTTCCTAGGTGCTCTGCCTAAAGCCAGAAAGACCAGGAAGGACCACAGGCTGATGCAGGGCTCCACTGTGATTATGGATAACTCACCTCTTGGTGCCTTGGTTTCTCCATCAGTAAAGTGGATGGTGAGCAGATCACATCTGCTTTCCCTCCTGCTCAGGGGTGCTCCAATGATTCAGTCAATGCTGCCTGTATTGAAGGGATCTCGTAGGAATAAGGGTGACCATATTTCTTGGGAACTAGAAATATGGAAAAGGAAGAGGTTCCAGATACACTTGACACCCAGAAGCCTAGGAAGTGAGCAGGAAGGACATGTAGACAGAGACAGAGCCTTGGATGGTCAGATGTGTCACAGCACCATGAACTCAGTATAGTAGCATCTGACCAGGGACATCTGGCCACCTGGCACCTGCTGGGCATCTGTCAATTCTTAAGTCCCTGGATGTTAGTTTTTCCTGAATGACCAGATAAAATACAAGGGAATGTGCTTCTGGAAATGGCTAGTCACAGCATGTCTGTCAGACATTAGATGGGATCGGCAAAGTGGTGTAGTGTGGGAGGTGGCCAGAGCTCTTGGGAAGGGTCTCCTGCCTCTGCTCAAATCCTCGAGGCTTCTCTTCTCAAATGGACTCATCATCCCCAGGACTCACAAAGAGTATAGAGAGCCCCGCATGTACTTTTCCAACACCTATATTGTTAGCTACAGATAGATGCTCACACCCGTCATGGGTCCTTCACCACTCCCTGGTGTGCTCTGCGAGGAGCCTGCAGACAAAGCTTCAGAGATATGTGGAACCAGGGAATGACATGCAATTGTCTTTTCTTTTCTTTTCTTTTTTTTTCATTTCTTTTCTTCTATTTTACCAAATTGGGATATTTTCCTCCTCACAATTTGAATTGAAAAACTTAAGTTCAATTTCTTTTCCTCTCCCTGACCCCCACCTCCTTTTAAAACTATGGTTTGACTGTTATCATTTCAAATACCAAGATGCACTTGGAACTAGAGAACAGACCCATCCTATAAGAACTTCACTGTTCTTAGGGCCTGACCCAGAGTGAGAGCAGGTGGGAGCATGGAGGACATTAGCACTCGGGGTGCAGCCATGATACCAATTCTAAGCTGGTTCTGAGAACCTTCTTGCAAAAAGAGAACTATGGAAGTCCAAGTGCCCATGCATCCGTCAACCTGGTCCTGGGCTAGGTCTATTCTGGTATAGAAATTCTCACCAAAAATTACAAAAAGAAAGAAATGTTGCTTTGTGAGACTTCTCCAGAGGATCAGAGTGCTCTCAAGGGCAGGTCTTGGGTACTGCTGCCAAATTCTTCTGCCCTTGACCATGGAGCCCTGGCCTGACTCTCTTCACACCTGCTCTGACTCTAGTCTGTGAGGTTAATGCTATTCGATGCAAAGGATCAGCTGGCCACACTCTCAAAGTCAGTAATAGCTCCTTTGAGTTTGTGTCTGCTTGTGTGTAGTGAGGCCAACCCCGCTGGCCTTATCTGTTCCCACAAGGTTTTTCAGATGGCAACTGAAAGGAAGGAATACAGAGACCCCCCAGCTGCGCCTCTGCCCTCATCCGTGTTCATTCTGATTCATGAAAGGATCCTGCAGCGTTTGTGAACAGGGACTCAGAAGATGGACATTTGGAGCCACGGAGAGCCTCAGTGAATGGATGGTAGGCAAGAGATAAGGATGAGGCAGGATTCCGGAAGTGTGCTGAAGGAAACTGTGTCCAGCTGGTCAGGCTTCCAATTCCTTGGGGCAGAAACAGCAGAGTGTCTTCTTTTCAAACACAGGAAATTGATTTTACAGAGTGACATCTTGAAGCATTTTCTTTGTCTTAACAAAAGGGTCAGAGAAAGCATTTAAATCAAAGCATGGTGCTTTCTCATGGACAGACAGATTTGCATCATTGGGAATTGCAAGACTGCCCTTTTGGAAATGTACCCAAGTTGAGTCACTCTGGATCCAATTTCTCTTTCTGTGCCATGAGAATATTGCTTACCTACCTCACAGGGGTGTTGTGAGGGTAAAGCAGTTTAAGGTCTGGTAAAGCACTTTGAGGATAACAGTGTTATGATTACCAAGTTTGCTTTCTACTTAATGCCTTTTTCAGCACTAATTGAGCACTGGCTAGATATGAAGTGCCATGACAGATGCAGGAAAAGGAATCACAGGCTAAATCCTCATCTCTCTCATTTAAGTATATTTTACAACGATAACAGAGAATAGAATTACGGAGCTGTCTCAGTGTGGGGCTATATTATCATCTGCTCCCAGGAAAGCCACTCTCCTTCCAGAGTTGAGAGGTGGCCTTTCCATGCCCTGGCTTCTGTCCGAGAATGCATTCCTAAGAAGCTCTCTCCTCCCTTTATGGAGAAATGAAGGCAGGTGGGCACTCATGCGCCCTGGGACCAGTGCTTATGACTTTGGTTCTGTTGTTGCAAGTATTCCTCCCGGGCTCAGTGTGGCGGCAGCTCTCTTCTCTCTTTAGATCCAGAGAGTCCCTGTGGCTGTCCTGGAATAGCTTGGTACTTTTTAGCTTGTTTGTTTCCTTGGAAAGTCTGGTACTCTGTTTGCTGGAAAGTCTTGGCTTCCAAAGACGAGGATCTTTGCCTGAAAACAAAATGTTCAATTGTCTTGTTTGCTTTTGCATTTTGGTGGTGGGGGAAGATTTTCAAATCTCGCCTAAAACAAAGCCTGTTTAAATTTCTCATTTGCTTTCCCATGTGTGTTGAGCTCTTCCCTTCCCAGCACATGATATGGGCCAAATGTGTCTTCAATGAATAGCACATCTCAAGTTGTTCAGGGAGTACTGTGCCACAGGTTCACTGATTTCTGCAGAGAACCCACATCTTCTGAGCTGAGCAAGTAGAGATTCCAGGCCACAAATCCAGGCCTTCTAGAAACACTCCCTGGCCTGTTAGCTTTGGAACTCCCAATGTCTGCAGGGAGCTGTCCCTGAGTCCCCAGAAACTCTCCTGCCATGAGAGTCTCCTCAGAACCCAGTAGGAACATCCTCTTTGTTTTAGAACCAAAGTGAAATCATCTATTATTTTGAAAATTGTCCTGTGACCCCAGTCTTTGAAGAAAGGAAAGAACTTCTGGTTTTTCCTTTGAGAAGGGAGAAGTGACAAAGAGAAAGGGGAGGCTATTTGTCTTGAAGGAGGACCACAGAGGTCTGGGGTGGGTTTTCTTAGGAAGTGAGGGGTTCTAGAGGGCATGTCCTTGTGCTCACAATCTAGAGCCCATGGCAGGGTGGCTCCAGTGTTGAGCCTTCTGAACTTCCAGCTGCTTCACTGTCCTTTCCTGGTATGGACAAGCACTTCTCACGCCATATTGTTGATTCCAAAAGACCTTCCTCCTGTGCTGCCAGTCCTTATGTGTGCCTCCTTCCAGCCATCTCTCTTCCTTCCCCTCACCATTGCTGTCTTTATAACCCCAGGGTCACATGGGACTTATTACATCCAGGTGTACTCCGTCCATCTTTAGGCCCTGGAAACATCAGTAGGACTTTTGTTGTGGCCAACCCCAATTATGAGTAATATTTCTGTCATTTCTCCACATCCACAGACTATTTTCTAGAAAAACAAAAGAACACCACTTTTCTATAAGTATTATGGAAAAGCTGCTCCATGGGATGTAAGGAAAGATGGAGTTCAGTCCCTGAGAGGCAGCAGGAGACGCTCCTCCTACTCTTCCTTGATCTTTGGCTGTTAAGATAAAGATAGATGTGTTACAGAAATTAATATATTAAGAAAAGGAAGGAGAGAAGGAAGAAAAGAGGGAGGGAGAGGAGTGGGCAGGAAGGGATGGGAAGAATGGGAGGGAGGGAAAAATAGAGAGACAGAGAGGGAGAAACAGGAGATGACCCCATTAAGCTCTTTCTGTCATCTCTTGGTACCATCAGGTTGTTGCTGTTGTTTTTTGTTCAAAGCAAATATGTATCTGACCTCACCCCCAAGTTCCAGTATTTTCTGGCTCCTTGTCTTCCCGATAGCAAGTTCTGATACAGGCCTCATGCCTCACTCACTCTGTTATGCTCTGGCTTTTCTTGAGCCTTTGGAACTCACCCGCTGCCCCCCCCCCCCCACACACACACCAGAAGACTAGAATCCACTTTCCTCAGAATGGTGGCAAGCTGGGTTCATTTTTTTATATTTGTGCAAGCTTTCCTTTTGGAGGCTCTTATGTCAACCCAATAATGGCCTGTGTGCTGCTAGCTGACTCTTTACAGAGCTAAAGAAGTCAAATTCCTCGGATAGTTTAGAGACTTGAGTGTACATCATTTTTAATTTTCCTGAAGGGCTATCCTCAGGGTGTCCTGCCTCACTGACCTTATGTCCACTATGGGCACTGGTGGTTTGAGAAATGGGTTATAGTCATTCTCTCAGATTTCAGTGGAGCAAAGTTGTAATTAATCTTTAGATTCCAGGGGTTCAGACCAATGAGCAGGCATCTCCTGTCCATGAAGGGTGAAGACCTAGAGCAGCATCCCCAAGCTTCCACCGGTGCCTTGGACCATCCCTTCCTGATTATATGAGGCCAGTGGCACAAACACCCCTTATGTCCACAGGGCTTCCTTCCTCTCTCCTGTCCTTCCCTCTCCCTGATGGCCATGGTCAGTTCTTCCCTAAGAGAGGATGTGAGTGGACTGTGACACCCAATCTCAGCACATGCCTCCCTCACCCTTGACTCTGCCAACACTAACCATGATCTCCACTAAGCAGGGCCAGTCAGCTGAACTTTCTAAACATTCAGCTTCATAGCCATCTCTGATAACCAAACTCAGCACCCGAGACAGTGGAAAGAAGCCAGTTTCTGGCCCACATTTCAATGAAACATGACTGGCTTAGAAGCAGCTTGGCCTGGGCATCAGGAAGGGCTTAGCAGTAGGATCTATGTGTCCTTTGGTCACATGGATTGTGCGCACATATTGCTCATGTTTACCTTGAGAAGGGATGGGGAGAAGCACACCAGGGATGTGCATTATGCAATTAATGTACCCCCTTTGGAGGAAGACTAGAGAAGCCATTATTTGTCGATGTTGATGTATGCCAAATACAGCCCGGGCCTGCCATGTGGTTAAAGCAGGGAGGGAGGGAAGATATGAAATGATAATCCAGACCTACAGGCTGGAAATAGATTTCAACTTGTCACCATAGGCTAGTATGCAGACTCCCAGTGGGAAATCATTAAATGTGAGCTCTGTGACCTTTGGCCAATTTTTAGCCTTCCTACTTATCAACTTTCTTCCTTCCAAAAAGGTTTGTTTCGATTTTAAAATACTCAAGACACCCGACTCAGAAACTGAACATCCTGTAGAGCAGGGTAGAATCTAACAATTACACAGAAGCGTGGGCAGAATCTAGCCCGTTCCACGGGAGGGAGCACATGACCTTGGAGATGAAGAAAGACTTAGAGGAGGCAGCTTCCCAGCTGAGCCTGTCACTGGTTTCCATCACGGTACCCTGGCCTATAGCCCCTCGGTGCCGGTGGATTCCACCTTTCACCCAGTGTCATCTAGGAGATACGGTGATGGTGACTAAGTTGGATTCCTCTTTCTTGCTGCTACCTCCAGTGGCCAGGAGCAGTAGCAACAGCAGAGACAGTGCAGATATGAGCTTTCAAACACCCACTGTCATAATCAAGAGTACTTGGGGCCATAGGCAAAGGAAAGGCAAGGGGAAAGCTTGAGGTTAGTTCCTACCCAGAAAGAAGTTCTAGAAACCCTAGGGAAGAGAAAAGGGAACAGAGATCATGCCACACATGGCAGACAGACAGACTTCCAGTTCAGCCATGGCTATAATGGAAGCAAATGATGTGGGAGGAGTCTCAGGTGAAGAGTGAGCAGGTGGCTTTTTTTTTTCTTCCCATCCAGGAGGCTAGTGGAGATTTTCGTTGTAAATGGAGGACCTTTCTGTAAAAGCCTCTTGTTTGTCCCTTGCTGCTTGTGCCCCAAGATGGGTTTGAATATACAGCTGGTAACACAGAACGCAGCAGCCACCACTTACTTATCACCTACAGAAATGAAAGTGCCACTTGAGGCTCAGCTAAGCACTAGGATTTGCAAACCACGAAGGCTAAATGTGCAGCTGGAGGAAGCAGAAGGAAAATCAAGAACCACAGTTGCATCAGTGAGCTGCAGGAATGGACTGCCATGCCACACTCCCAATGTCACCAGCCAGCTGAGAGGTCCCTGTGCAGAGATTGGTCCCAGGTCTCTCTAGCTATCACCATGGGCTTAGATGGTAGAGAAAAAAGACTTATAGCCTGTGGGACCCACCAGCATGGCCAGTGGACTCTTCTATTCTAACACAGACTTAGAGCCAGGCAAAGACAGCCATCAGTGAGGGCTCTGCACTCTGCCCCTGCATCCACTCTCCGGTCACAATGTAAGTACTCGTGCCAACCAGGAGTGTCACTTCCACCTGGAGTCAGAAACAGAAGGGGTTTACAGGGCCAGCAAGCACATTAAGGGAAATTAAAAGGTCACTGTGTCCATTCAGCAACACCTTCTTGAGTTTCCAGTGGCCTATAGAATCCTTGCTGTTCCAGATGGCTGGTGATGTCTGTTTTCTTAACCAGACTCTCAGGATGGAGTAATGTGGATTCTAAGTCAATATGCATGGTCCTTAGTTGTGTAGACATGCGTGGAAGTCTATACATCTTTGGCAATCTCCATTTGGTGCTATTTGTGGCTAACTGGATGTGGATGTAATAGGCCTTCCCCATTCCTTTCCCCATTCCTTCCCTCCCTCCCTCCCTCCCTCCCTCCCTCCCTCCCTTCTTAATTAAAACCAAGTAATGACACATAGATTTGCATGCTTCCTCTTTAAACAGGTTCACCTCCAGTGTCTGAGGATTTCCCTTTTAAAATTTCAGTGATCAGAAATGTTTTTCTTTGCTATTAGTCACTGGAAAGGATGATGTCAGTCTGCCAGGCTCCTGGCACCTCTCTCTCGGCGAGCTGGGATTGGATGATGTCAATGGAATGAGACCTTTTGACTCAGAGGCTTTAAGGTCCTTGCTAAATTTGAACAACCTGTCTGTGCCCCCACCATGGTGAGATCAGAGCCGTAACAACACAAGATTTAACTTCTTGAAACCTGTGGTGCCTTTTCTTGTGGTGCTTTTCCGTCATGTAACTCCATTCAAGGTGGCCACTTGCAGCAAACAACAGTACCAGGACTTCGCGAGTCTTCTGTGTCAGTGTAGTCAGAGACGTGAGTGTATACACATGTCAGTCAACATGGATAGAGATGTACCACTGTGGTTCTATAATTATATATTTGAGGTTCTGATGCAGCTTTGGTGGGGTTGATCATTCCTCTACAAAACTATAATGCTCCACTAGACCTGCTGGCTCTCTGGAGAGTAATGACCTTGGGGATGGACATTGACAGGTGAGAGGAGCTACCTGTCCTCCTGTCCCTGAGATGAGCTCTCTTCCTTTGTGAAAGTTGCTGTCTCCGTGACACAGAACACTTGATAAAGGAGCACAAGGCAGCTTCTTTTAAACTTCCTTTGGTGCTGATATTAAAAAAAAAAAAATTCTTTGTTCATTTTGCTTCCTTGCTCATGGCCAGAAGCTGCTTTTCCAAAAAAGAAAAAGAAAAAAAGAAAAATCTCAACTCACCAATCTAAGTTGACAAAGGATGGGTTTGGGACTAAGAGGTGAGAGGTCAGGCATTCTTGATTTGTGTCCAGACTCCAGACAGTTTCCTCTGTAACCTTCTTAGGTCTCTCAGACTCAGTTTCCCCATCTAAAATGGTTCCCATACTATTTCCATACCTCACGGGGAAGACTATTCATTGAATTGGCTGTTAGGGGCACAGTCAATAAATTGAATTTGGAGACAGCAGCTTGACCTGACTTTGAGATTCTGTGTGTATGTCATTGAGACTTTCACCCTGAGACTTGGTTTGCTCCCTCTCTGCAGCTACCATCACGGTTTCATCTCCTCCCTCAAGGAATGCCTATGGATGTTGTATAACTGATGGAAAGTCTCTAGGCCGTTACAAGGGAACATCATTAATGCTGTTTAAGGTGCTAGAATCAAACCTCATTTTATACACTTTGGTTCTTAGAGAAAAAACATGCAGAATTCTTTCTGTGAGGCCTTATAATAGATTGTTATAGCTGGTTGTTTATCCAAAAATGGAGAGGGAACAAAAAACACAAATAAGATGCAGAGACTTTGCAAAAACCGTAACTAAAAGACCTTTGTTTTTCCTATATTAATGTAAACTACCATATATGTATACACATGTGTGTGCATATATGTCTATATATGCTGAAGGCATATAGCAAGAGTGGAAATGTGTATAGTATTCTAAACTCTATTTTCAGTTTTCCCTTAGTTTGTGACTTTGGGTACATGTGTGTGGAAGAGAGTCTGGTGAGGGATGGATGACAGGTGCTGAATGTGAAACAGGAAATCCTTCATCTTCTGTTCTGTTCCATACCTTATAGAAGGCAGGCTGAATGAGAGGAGAGAGACATAAAGAAAGATGTGAATATGTTTTCTCATGTTCTACACATGGATATTACATTTGGCTGTTGTTCATTCTCTATTTGTATTGATGGCTGCCTAAGGTGTTCACACATAACATTTACCTCAAGAAAGCTTAAAAAAAAAGGCAGGTTTTTTTTTTCTCTCTCATTTCTTAAAAAGTAGTGACTCTCCCCTAACCAAAATGTGGGGCATTGCCACAGAGAGATCAGTAAGAGAATCAAACCATTTCTGGTGCTTTTCTTCATGCCTAGTCCCCAATCCTCTCTTTTAACTGCTACTGTAAGCAAAAATCTGAGATCTAACTTTGTGTAAGAAGTAGTGTGGGGATTCAGGCACGGTGTACTGGTGAATCCAGACTTTGCTGGAACAGGCAGCAAGGGGTCTTTCAAAGGTTGGGGTTGGCTTGTGTGGTTTTGGTCTTTAGTGCTGGTGTGTGTGTGTGTGTGTGTGTGTGTGTGTGTGTGTACTGTATATGCGTTTCTGTGTATGATGTGTCTGATGGACAGAGAACAAAATACTGCAAACAGAAATGAACAGAAAATCAAATCAATCTATCAGATGCTATTTCTCAGATGATGTACTCGCTCGCCTTGGTGAGAAGCCACTGTCTCACAGCTATGCAATCTTCCAGTTTCCCTCCACCCCTTCACCTCAGATTCCAAGCTGTTTTCCATATCCCTCACAGATTGTTTTTTTTTTCCTTTATCCAAGAACTACAATGACCAATCTCTGGTTCAAGGTGAGCATGCTACAGTGATTCTTTGCCTGAATTTAAGAGCTAACAACCACAACAAAAAGTTTTCTTTGCTTTCATTTGAAATGATTCGATGTACTAATCCTGTTTGGTTCTGTACACGATCTGATGTGCACTTTGTGTTTCTGTGTTTACAGTTTGTTTTCATCCTCTTTTGGTTTGAAATGTTGAATTTCCTTTAGAGATTCTACTTTTCATGGTATATGTTTTGGGGATGTGTTGACTTAATGCAAGAAAAAAAATTTGGCTTAAGTGGAGCAGTGAGCCTGTGATCTCTGTGGCTGAGGGCAGGGTGGCGGGTAGTATGCACCCGGAGCTATTACTGTAGCCCTACCAACCTGATCCCGAATCAGACCATAGCTAGGAGCTGGTGTGCTCTGGGGAGGATCTGACCTGTTGGATGTTTCCCTTTCTTTATTTGTGGTCATCTATATGGAGTAACCTGTCCTCAGAGGGCCAAGTTGAACATTCCACCTCAGCTTTTGGCCAGTTTCATCTTCCCAGATAGATGTCACTGCATACCCACTGACAAACCTCACTTTTCTGTCCTTTCCAGTACCCCATCCCCTGCCAACATGGACATCAACTTGCCTCTGTTTTCCCTTTGAAGCTAATATAAGTACACGGGGACTCTTCAAGGGCCTGAAAGCATAATGCTCAGGAAGCCAGCCCTTCAGTGTGTGCTGTGTGGTGGAGTGATATTATAAGTATGCCAGCTCCCAGCTTGTTGACAATGTCCGTGAGGCTAATTCAAGGTCTTGAGATGTAGTTATAGGGAAGAAGAGAACCCCGGGGTTCTAGAAAGCACAACCTAGGCAGGGAAAGCCCTGCAGGCAGAAGGCAGCTCCTCCCTTATTTAGGCTGAGAATGCACAAGTCTGATTTTTGTTCCTGGTTTACAAATCTTGCACAAGGTGGCTGAGCCATCCAAGACAGTTTTTAACAGACAAATTCAGACACTGCCTAACTGCTGTAGCACAAGCTGCTCCCTCGCTCTGACTGATGGGAGTATAGATGGAATTCCTTGAGATAAAGAAGGAGATCATTGCTTGCATGAGAGTAGCATAGTCTTTAGCATCCCTCCTGCCCTCCACCCCCCATCTCCCTGTTCTCTTAGTTATCAAGAGATGCTTGAGACATATCCTAGGGACTTCTTACTCTTTCTTTCTTCTTCAGTATCTCATTGGACATTGTTTTCTGGAGACTTTGAGGCCTAACTATATAAGCACCCTCTCCCAGAAATCCATGCCAGAATCTAATCCATCTGCAAGGTTTAGACCCCTTTCTCTCTGGATCTATGCTATCCATGTTCAGGCCCAAATATGGCTACTCTGATACAATGTTTCCAGGTCTTCCCAGAAATGCTGGTTTGGGGCAAAATGAAGAGAAGCCACAGGGAAAGTATGATGGCTGTGTCATCTCCTAGCTCTGGGAAGTGACACATATTCCTGCCTCTGAGGTCTGTGATGGTAGAGATTCTCAGGGACTGTGTCTGTGGGTATCAACTATTCATGACTATACCCGTGCTGAGGAAGCTCCTGTCAGAGTGGGCATGCCCTGCTGTAGTTTGTGGGCTGCCCTATGGTAGAAGTGCTACTACTAGGTGCCACTTGAGACAGTGCACTCCTGTATATGCCAAGAATGTCCAGGCTGGGGAAGCATGTGAAGCCCAGAGTGTTCTCAGGATGACTTATCAAGGGAAGGAAGGCAATCAGGGGACAGCCAAGTCCTCAAATTCCCTGTAGTACCAGAAATCGCGCTGTCAGAGTAATTCCCATCAGGACCTTGGGACAGTGTTAGCCAATCGTAGCAGGGTACTTTTACAAGGACAGGGATGCTGACTTGACTAAGAGCAAGCAAAACAAGAGATTGATGCTGCTCCCTCACCTAGCTCCATCCACCAAAATTTCACAAGGCTAGAAATCTCACTCCATGTTACAGGCCATGAAACAGAGGCCCATAATGCCTTGAACAGGGTTCTGTGGTCAGTCAGAAGTACAGCTGAGGGTCTATACGGTAGATTCTGGTCTGCCTCAGGGGTTCACTCCTTTTCAGGCTCTTCCCGCATCTTTTTTTTTTTTTTTTCTTGTCAAAGCTCACAATGATCAGGTGGCTCACATAGCCTGGTAGAGACTGAGATGGATACCAAGAAACCTGCCATTTTGTTTCCATCCAACAAACACAGCTAGAAGGCCCCAGGCAAGAATCTGAGAAGGTGTCAGTCTGAGGTAGGAATGAGCACAGGGCTGGGAGCCATGTCTTCTCCTGTCCCAACATTTCTAGGCAGATTACTTGCCTCCCGTGAGCTTCTGCTTTCCTGTCTCTAAGATGCAGAGGTGGGGCTGCAGCCTCTATGAACCATGTAACCAGATAACACTAGACAGCAGGATGAGCAGTGCAGTGATGGAGAGTCTCATGTAATGAACGGATGTGTTCAGACCTAGGAAGGCCAATCATGCTCCAAACCTAAACCAGGCAACGGAAGGCATCAAGACAAGATGGAACCAGCTGAAGCGAGAATCACAGCCTCCAGCAGTGGAGGCAGGAAGCAGCAATGGAGGGTAGCACAGGGAGCCGAGAGGGAGCTAGAGAAGTGGGCATGGGGGGTAACTGAGAGGGGTTTGAAGGTGAGGAAGATAAGACAGATGTACTCTGCTGATCCTCTCAGTCCCTGCCTCTGTGTGTTTGTAACCACAGCTCTCCCAGACCATTGCCTGCTAGCACTCTGACTCAGTGTACTTGTTTGGACACACAGTCCCAACTCTGCACTAATCTGAATGGTTGTCCATCGTGAAAGCTCTTCCATCCCATGCACAGAGCTGAGTATCACTGGACAGGACACGGTAGGATCTCAAAAGTGTCAAGGAGACACTGTCATCTCAGTTTTGTTCATGCCCTCTGTCACAGGTCTCCAAAGACAAAAGTCATTCTCTCCTTTGTTCCCCATAGGATACCATGAAGTCAGATAGTCTTCCTTCAGAACTGTCCCAATGTTGCCTACTATAGTCCCAGCTACTTTCCTTGCTTTGAGTCCTCAGGGGACAGAGATCCAGTATTTGGGACCCTTGGATGTACCCTTGGTCTTGCCTGGTCCAGGAACTCCTGAAGACAACAATGGAAATCCCAAACTCCCCTGGCCATATTCTCTGAGAAGGAAGTCATCTGACAGAAAGCCCCACACCCATAGCCAGGCTGGAGAAATGGTCTGGCCTCACGGTGGCTTTTATTGACAGGTGAATTGATTTTAGTTCTTCTCTTACCTATACTGATGTTTGATGATCAGAGTCCCCTGGTATGGGCCTGGAAGGGCAAGAAGAACCCTGGGAGCCACCTGGACATAGATTAATATTCATATCATCTCCAAAGCTTTGAGAACCTTGAGATCTTCCCTTATGCCTCAAACCAATCCTCTTCTTAAACACACAGATCAACCTGGACTATGCTGTCCATGGACCAGGGATTGTATTTAGCTTCAGAGAGAAAAAGAGGGTCTCCTGGGGTGCTTTCAATCCCCAGGTCAATGAAGCACAAACATTAGGGCCAAACCAATCAACCTATAGCCTCTCACCTTCACACTTCCCCAAGGTCCTCCCTAAACACATCAGGTTTCCTTCCATCCCTTTTCCATTGTCCCCCTACAAAGAAACTAGGTATTCCATCAGGACTTCTCAGCCTTCCCTCTGACCCAAGGCTGTCCTGGCCTTTAGCTTTCTCCAGTATTTCTCAATAGAGCAAATTTCATCCAAAGCAGGATCTAGTCACAAGTGAAGACATGCATGATATAGCTCATGTATTAAACCATCCACTGAAGACTGGTTCAATGTGAGCCCCATAGATAGATGGGAGCTCTAGTCCCTCTGCATCTTTTGTTCTACGTCTATAGAGCTTTCTGGTCACACACAACATGGCCAGCTGTTTCTTTGCCATGTACATGTGTCTGAGCTGACCTTTGCTGGTGAGCTGTCTTCATGGTTTACCTAGTCCTGAGTCCACCTCTTCTGCTCCTTCCTTCTGTCCATGTTCCTATCATTTCAGGACAGAAGGACACAGGAACTGGTCTCTGTCGTAGTCACTACCACTCCAGACAGTGACAGAGCATGTATACAGTCAGGGCTGAAGATGGCCTTCTGGGTAGCCCATTAGCTTCCCCACTGGAAGGTTTATTCATTGAAATGATAAGGGGAAAGGGACGCCTTGGGATGCCAACTGGCAGGCACCTCTTGCTTCTGAGAGCAATGGATTCCAGAAAGGAGCTGGGTTTATTACAGTGGTGTAGTAAGGTCCCAAAGGCCAGCAGTCCTCTTCTTAGGAGCTACCACTGTGAAAGATGCTTCAGGGAATTAAAACCCCATGACATGTTCACCACTGACCCTAACTGATGAGCTCCTGGGACCATCCCCTCCCCCGAGGTCCCATGTAGTAAGAAGGTAGAGAATAGCCCTACAGGACAGGTTACTCCTGATTAGATAAGCTAAAACTCCTTCCAGGGTAAGCATAGAGAGCACAAAAGCAAAATAATAATGACAACAAAGGAAAACCCTCTTCCCCCCTTAATTTTACCAGGGTTTGCAATTGAACACATTTGCTACTCTGACTTAAAAAAAAAAAAGTTTCTTTTTTTTTTCATCTTGAAGCAGATGTTCTTACTGGGATTTACTTTAGGGTCAGAGATCACTAGGCTGCTGCTGGCCTGGTGAAATGGCTGACATTGGTGGCCACAGTATTAAGCCAAATTTACAATCTTTAGTCGCCTCCATCTGCAAGTGTTCTGTATCTACCTCATTATGATTCTTTTGGTTTTCTGTGCTTCCGTGTTGTGTACAATGTCAGAGGTGAAATGTAGATAAAAATATATATATATAAAATATATATTTTTGCTTTGCAATAAAGTTCAAAGCTATAACACAGAATATTCATGAAATGTCATAGCCTTTTCTTGTCCTCTTGGTTTTGAACTGTCCTCGGGAGCCCTTTTGCCTATTCACTAGAGTCAATATTGTTATGTTGGTCATTTGATAAGTTATTCTATTTATTTTCACTGTACTTTTTTGACACATTGAATAAGACACTAGGATTCTTGAACAACTCTTGGTTTCAAAGGTGCTTTATTTCTGTGGATGCAAGTGACCAAATGGAAATGTCTCTGCAGACCGAATCTTCTAGATAATAGGATTGATCTTGACACCTTTGCTCTTTGGGTTTAGAACTAAAGGTTTGTGCATAGGGGGGAAAAAAGGACACATTGGTTTGGCTTTGGTTTGGTTTTGTTGTTGAAACCTTTTCTGTTTATTTGTGTCCAATATAATTTCCTTTTGTAATCTCAATTTCGCGGCATGGAGGACAGGCTGCGTGCGCTGACTGCCTGGCTGTGTGGTCTGACACGGCTACTTTCCTTGTTGACATTGATTGCTATTTTCTCTAGGTTGATATTATGTTGTACTACTTGGAGGTGAACTGATGTACCCAGCCTCCACTTCTTCTCTAAACCTTCTGGAACTCTCTTCCATACCAATGTGTTAAGAGGAATGGTGCTTTGGAACCATTTGGAATGGTGTTCACAGTGCACAAGCCGGAGGCACCTAAGAACTCATGGTTCCCTGGAGAGTCCAGATGGATAATGAGACAGGTTCGTGAGATCCTGACTAGAAGGTGGACTGTCTTCAACTTATCCTATTTATCCATGTGTTTGGACAAAATAATCTTCATTTCACTAAGCACATCCATGTTGCAAGCCCTGTATGATTTGTATGCTTCAACAATCCGTGTTTTTCCTGTGTTTTGGGCCAAAAACTATGTATGTCATTTCTCAAAGTAATTAAATGTGCTTGAAATGGTATGAAGAAAGGTTTCAAAATTAGGGGAAAATATCCTTATAAATGACACTTCTGCCAAACTCTAGACCTGTCCTACTATTCCCTGGCTCTGAGGAGCTAGGGGGAAAGTTAGTTTAATGGGGGCAAATGGTGATCTCCTTATAAATGCATACAAAGCTACAAGGAAATGAAAACACCTTTGATTCAATTTCATATTAGGTTGTCTTTTTTCTTCTGATGATCATAAGGAATTGCTTGGTGTATATCAAAGGTTGACATTTGGACTTATATTTAAAGGAGGTTTGTTTTGTTCTTTAACAATGCTAGACTAGCATTGAAAACAGCCATGGCTACAACATTATACTCTGCTTGTCCCTGGCTGTTTCTCTTTTTATGGTATAATGGTCTGTCCATGAATTGAAGTGCAGAGAATGTGTATACTGAAGGTGGAACACACTGGTGTTGATTTGGAGGGAAAACATAATGATAAATATATTTATATATGTGTGTGTGTGTATGTGTAACTAAGTGAGTGGGAATACAAGATACACACACACACACACACACACACACACACACACACACACACACACACACACACACCAGTACAATAGCCATGCACTTCCAAAGTTGAATTTTGATTCGTAGGGATTTCCCACCTCACTGAGCTTTCTATAATTATAAGATTTCATTGGAAATAATTAAATGATTGAAAAGTGTTTGCTTAAAAAAAATTCCTGTTCCTTCCCACTTTCCTTCTTTACTCCTATCCATCCTTCCTTCCTTCCTTCCTTCCTTCCTTCCTTCCTTCCTTCCTTCCTTCCTTCCTTCTTTCCTTCCTTCAGCACTAGAAAGCACAATTCCCATTATTACTTACCCTTTTGGCTCCATAACTACAGTATAGTCCAAGAAGGAAACTGGAACTCCTTCCTTGTCTCTGCCTCTTGCCCTTCATCTCACCCAACACCAAGAGAAAGCAGAAATGCCTGTTCATGCCAAATCACCTGTACATGTGCTCTGTTCCCCCAAGATTTTCCATGCTTAAGCTTCCATTTCCGGGAGAACCTTCTGGAGCTTGAATACCAGTCTCCCTCTTCTTTCCATGCAGGTTCTAGGCCACAGCCACCATTGGAGCTGTCCTCCCTGCATTTGGTAGAGACAGCACGTGTCTTCGTAGCCAAGAGCACAAGGTTCAGAATGTTTTGGGGTTTTTGTTGTTGTTGTTGTTGTTGTTGTTGTTTGTTGTCTTTTTAGAGGCAATCCAATAGGCTTGGGTGATGCTAATAGTCAACCAAGGGGAAGACATGGGTGAGACTTATGAACAGAAAAGCCAGTTTTGCCCATGCAGTGACCTCTTTGCTTCCTTATGATGAAAGGTTTCAAAATTAGGGGAAAATATCCTTTAAATGACACTTTTGCCAAACTCTAGACCTATCCTACTATCCTCCAGCTCTGAGGAGCTAGGGGGAAAGGTAGTCCAATGGGGGCAAGTGGTGGTCTTCCTATAAATGCATACAATGTTACAAGGAAGTAAAAACACATTTGATCAATTTCATATTAGGTTGATTCTTTCTCTCTCTCTTTTTCTGATGATCATAAGGAATTGCTTGGTGTATATCAAAGGTTGACATTTGGACTTATATTTAAAGGAGGTTTGCTTTGTTCTTTAACAATGCTAGGCTAGCATTGAAAACAGCCATGGCTACAACATTACACTCTGCTTGTCCCTGGCTGTTTCTCTTTTTATGGTATAATGGTCTGTCCATGAGTTGAAATGCAGAGAATGTGTATACTGAAGGTAGAACACACTGGTGTTGATTTGGAGGGAAAATATAATGATAAATATATTTATATATGGGTGTGTCTGCAATGCTCTGACCTTACTTCCAAGGGCTGCTTGTCAGACAATGAATCTATTTTACCTCAAAGGACTTCCCTGCCAAAACAATATTCCCATTGAAAATTCAGCCAATTGACCACTAAGAGTATTTTCTATACCAAGCACAGAGCTAGAACCATAGGGGATCAACATGTAAAACATATTTCAAGGCATTTGATAGAAGGGATAAGAATTGCACACAAACCCTCTCACACCTCAGGAAACAGAGCACAAGAGAAGTATATAGTGGAGTGTGCATCAGCAAAAAGATGGTATTTCCAAGCAGAAGTATATGCAAAGACTTTGCTAAACAGAAACTGAACAGATAGCTTATGCCATTAGATCATATTTTGAAGGGTTTATAGGATGCATGGAGATGGGCCACTAGGGTTGACTATGACCTTGGTCAGGTATCATGTGTTTACTTTAGTTTTCTTTCTTCCTGATGAGAATGCATTCTGATCTCCAGCATGCACCAGGTGTGGCTTTCTTCCCAGAACTGGGACTGCCAATTCCAGTGTAGCCTGGCCTTGAGGATGGACCTTGGCCTGAGCATAGCCTGGGAGATGCAGAGGGTGGCACTTCTAGTGCTCAGCCATCAAACTTCCTCCATTTCCCTTAGTCTTGCTTCTTATGGTTATTTTCTCCTTAATCTTCCTACAATAACAATTGTTACCAATCCACCATCCAGGGTCTTTTCAGCAGATAAGAACCCAGCCCTGACAGCCTAGCACCCATCCAGAAAGGATGGACTGCAACTTCATATGAGTGTTTTAAGTCCTGGGCTTCAGGAGATTAAAGTTGAGCATCCCTCTCACTTTGTACCTGCTAAGTGGCATTAAACCCTTGCTCACCCCCACAAACATCATACCTCATGCCCATGTTGTCCTCTGCAGAGTGCATGGCCCAAAGTGCCCCCACTTAGATCTCATTTATGCTGACTGGGATTTTGCTTCCTTTTGGTTTGCTAAGTGAGTGTCTATTTTATTTAGTGGACACAAACTCTTGTCTTCAGATTAACCTTAGTACCTAATGGGATACACAGCAGCTTTATTTTACAGAGGAAAATAAGATGTGGGTGGTTGAATAACCTTCCCTGATTCCCTCGATTAATAAGAGAGAAAACCATGGCACATGATTAGATGTCTTGGGCAAAACCCCCTTATCTTTCCCACCTCACCTCTGATCACACACACCTTGCTTGATCAATGGGTTCTTTGCCTTCTGTTTCCTTCGGTTGCCTAAAGGAACTGTAAAGGTTCATTCCTCAGATAAACATGACTGCAGCAGCCACAATGGCTTTACTGATGAAATGCTGAAATGGCCAAGAGAAGAGGTTAAATAACATTCGTTTGGGCCTGACAGATGGCAACAAACCTATTTCCCTCACTTACAAAGAGACTCTTCTCCTGATAGAATGCCAACACAGAATCTTTAAGTACCTACTTCATTGATCAGTTTCTTTTTAGACCTCTCCCAGGAGGCCAGTTTTTAAGGATCACCCCCACTCAGCAGAGAAGGGGTCAGAACACTGAGTGACACCATTGTTTTGGGAGAACCCACACTGCTAAACAGAAACTGAACAGCTTCTGCAGGTCTGAAGGGCTGGGCTCTTGCTTTGCTTCAGGCACAGCTATCTTTGTCTCAGACCTCCTATCAGAACCAACAGTTATTTCTTAAGAGGCTAAAGGAAGAGATTTGTTTTCCTTAGGATAAGGGCTCCACCAGATTCCTAAATCTTTGACCAGTAACAGAGTCTACTTTCAACTCAGTCTTGCTACTCACTCATTAATACCCGACAATCATCCCAAGCATTTGACTAGACTCATCTCCAAGTTATGCACAGTCTGTTGGGAGGAAATCCAGTTCAAAGAGATTGAGCAAAGTGGTGCTCTCAGGAGTTCAAAGGACAGGAAGATGATCTGACACCACTGAGTTTCAAAACAGAGGTAGTGACATGGCTTTCGCGAGCTCTATGCCTCCCCTGACTGGTGAGCATTCCCCATGGGTCTCAGTACCTCCTGATTTAGGAATTATGAACATTGATGAGGAGATGAACACAATGTATTCCATCTTCTTCCCTTCTCTATTCCATGAAAGTCCCCAGTACTGAGTACCAGTGTTTGTCTCTGTAGACCATTTGTAGAGGACTTGCAAGGGCCCAAAGAGCCATTCTCCAAAATGATGCCCATTTAGGAAAAATGTCTCAACCAAGAAAAAAGACAGAGAGTGGAGAGTGATAACATGTTATTCCTTCTCTGAACTAGCTTCTCCAAAATCGAGGATGGTTGCTTGTACCCAAATTATGCTAATATTGACCCCAAGCTGGAAGAATGAGCCTCTCCATTCCCTCACCTCCAGGAGAAATGAGACTGTCACTATGCCTTGTTAGCTGTCATTCTTGACCATCATGTATTCACATCCACAGACCATAGGCCTCTGTCCTGAGCTGTAGGGACTTACAGAGGTCATGTGAATCTATATTCTACAATAGGGTTATGGTTACTTAGAAAGAGGGAGAAGATATTCTGAGGGTTAGCTAGACAGTGAGGCCTTGCATTATTCAGCCAACTTTCAAAAGCTTCCTGTGAGCTCAGAAGCCATAGGCCAGTCCCCCAGTATCCATTTGGGCCCAAACTGATTGCTACTGATTCCTTCTTTGCCACTGTTCTGTCCTACTGTCATGAACAATTCTGAGATCTCTGCTGTAGTACTTTATCAAAAGTGTTCTGAACTCAGTATGTATCATTATCATTACATTAATTACTTACTAGATGCCTATTTCCAATGCAGTACATATTTATCTCTTAGTGAGTCTATCATGGCAATTACTAGTGGTATTTTAAAGTTCTTACTGCTTAACAGTGATGAGACGTAGCACTGTTCTTTCCCTAAACCTTCCAGAAAGAGTTACTATTTCCACTGTAATTTCCTAGTTTGACTTGACTAACTGGAGCATATGAGTTGGCCGGGCATGTGGCCAGTGGATTGTTTTCCATGTGGATTGAGAATAACTTCTATAAAGAGAAATCTGGAATTGAGGAAGCTATGCTGGGACATCATAAGAACAGCTCCTGTCTAAGGGAAATCTAGTTTCACCACAATCCAAGGCGGGTGGCACACTGGATGCAACGTCAGCCTAACGCACTAGCCCTGATGCAGTTTCCTCTTCGGCAAGACAGACAACACTCTTTAATGTCCTTTGCTAGCCTAGAACTCTGTTGTTAGCACACCCACTCATCTCACAAAGGAACATAGTTCAGTTCCCCCTTTCCTAACTCACCCTAATGTTTATAAGGGGAAGAATGCAAGAAGATGGTGTGGTTCACATAGAAAGAGCCTGTCTCAAAACAAAGTCAAACAAAACAAAGACAGACATCTCCAAAATCAATTATATTTTTCTTGATTTAAAAGAAAAAAAATGAAGCCAATTGCTAATTGCTCTGATAAACATGCCCAAAATACTTATTTTGCTTAAAAATAAACTAATGCCCCAGCGTTGCTTCTCCCAAGCCCTGTTTTGTTGATGATGTTAAACATTCAGTGAAAGGGGAAGAGCTGAGCGTTCTGAGACAAGGTGATAAACTGGGAGGCAGCCATTTTAGATGTTCAGAAATTAATCAGCAAACCAAGTAATGCCAAGCACAAAAGAGCCCCACACATGCTATTGTCTCCTAGAAGCCACCTACTGCAGATGAATGTGTCACAAGTCCTGTGCTCTGGATGGAGAAGAGTCACGAGGCTCCACAGAATGGGAAGATGGGATATGTTTAAGAGAAACAAACAAGGCTTTCCATGGCAGTTCCTGAATGCCAACTGTGTGCTCTGCCTCCAATCACTATAAATTAAGTGGTTTCATACCCAATGTGAGGCAGCTGGAGGTCAGAGAAGTGGACCTGCCTGGGGTCACACAACTACAATGAAGAAACTACCCTAGACTCCAATGTCAGGCATTAGGAATGCAGAAGCCACGTTGCCACCATGCCAGTACCAAGAGTGTCAGTTGGTAAAGCATCATTCATGAGAATGTCTTACTCCAAGGTACCATGAATGACCCATGCAGACTTGTTCTGGAGGATGAAGTTTTAGCTTTTCCTGTCACCCCATCCCCTAATTTCATTCTGACCCTTTCCTCACATGAACACATCTGTTATCACAAATCTTTAAATGATGCATAATTTGCAGAGACGAGACCTGGCTGTCCATGTAGAACTCTGGGGATTTATTGGAAGACTATAGTATCTGTAAAGGTGAATAAGATGGACCGGCTTTCCACACTGTGGGCTGCCCTGTGGGTCAGACTAGGCTGGGAGCAAAGAGCATCTCCAAGGTAGGGGAGTGGGCTGTGGACTGGTGACTAACTGGGGAAGCTTAGTCAGAGAGATTTAAAGATAGGCTCTCTTCTGGCCAGAGGGAGGAGTAGAAGCCCCTTTTTGCCAAAATCAAGGAATGTACGTCATTTTAGAGGAATCCCATGCTTCCTCTAATGGACAGATTTTTAACAAATCACAAAGTACTTCCTGGACTTACATCACCACTTTCCACTCAGTGTCTAAGGCAGGGAGACTTCCTGATGGTGCAGAGATTCTTTCTAGGCTGGAGACATGAGTCTACCCACTTATGCAGATCATTATGAGGAAGCCAATGGACCATGCTACCAGCCACAGCTCACAGATGCGACACACTGCTTTCTACATCCTACACAGGTCTAGCTAACCCTGCGCCTAAAACAACTCTTGTGCTAAAATGGCCTCCTTTAAAATCAGCCCCCAAATTCACCATCAAATAGGGCAGAATGTGGCTTTCTTGGGCTTGGACTCCAGAGAGCTTCATGAAGAAGGCCAAAGACCAACAGGCAGGGTTTGTAGCTTCTCCAAGCTTCTGGCCTGCTGTTGTCTGTGTCCAGTACCAAATGTTCGCCTCCTCCATTGGTCACAGAAAGGGTGACCAAGTGCATCTCCAGTACCTCATGAACCTCCTAAAACACCCCATATTCCTGATGCTCCAGGTCTCAAGAGGCAAGTCTTCCACGGGCCCCCTTGTTCTCATGCCCCACTCATGGACCTGGTCAATTCTTTTAGCCAGCTTCCTCTTTTCCAGTCTCTTGCCCCTAGGTGAGGCTCAGGAGGTGGGCCACCCATTCTCATGTCCTTCTAGATTCTTGATTTTTTTTTTTTCTTCCAGTACATGAAACTTTGAGAGGCACTGTCTCCTTGGCAATGGCCATCGGGGCCCCTACCCTCATCCACCCTGCTTGCTTCTGTTGTTTTATTTCTGTGCAGTAGGTGGCGCCACACTCTCTCCCAACAGCCTGGAACAGTGACTGATCCGCAATGCATTGTAGCCAGGGGGCTCACACATTGTTTTCTAAGAATAATGGGGAAAGCTCAGTGATGCGGGACTCCCTGCGATCTTCCATTCTTTAATTCCAATTTTCTAGTTCTTTTCTCGTTGAAATTGTTATCAGTTTTGAAGGAGTAGACATCTTGTGCTGGCGAATTGTGCGAAACACCACCCTCTCTCGTTCCTAGCGTTGGAAGGCGCAACCCCTTAAGCGCTCTGTCTCTGTTAAGACCTCCATCTGTTTTTCTGAGTTGATTTCGATTGGTGCATTCTCACTTATCAGGGACCTCTGATTCTAGAACAAAATCAGCTACTTATTCTAGTTACTGTAAGCAAACATAACTTTTACTGTAATTTGAAAACCCTTGCACTGTAATGGTATTTAAACAAAAACAACAAAAGCAAATCCTGTTGAAACTGATTTTGTATTTTTGATTACATCTGGATTTTCACATTTTTGTATCCAACCATAACCACAGCAGAGCTTCCATAGCTTGTGTTCAAAGCCTTGTTTTCTTTCCAGGTTGAAGTCTTAAGATTGTGTTGACGCCAAAAGTTTAAGGGGGCAGGATTGGGGCCTGAATAGTGGCACTTGTCATGGAGAAGTCCCTGCCCTGGCGCCAGGGAGACCTTTCCTAAGAGCAAGCCTCGCTGCATCCCATTGCGCTGTGAGTTCCCACAACAGCTCACATCTCCAACAAATTCAAGGCCAACAGTTTGGGTCCAACCTTTGCCTGGGACTCTCTCGACTGAGCGGCCACCACCCCTGCATCGCCCAGCGTCCTGGGCACGGGAGGACGTTTTTAAAAACACGAAACTTTTGGAGTTGATTTGTGATTATGATTTCTTTTCCTTCCCGCTGGAAACGTGCTGAGCAAAAGACAGCATGATGTTACCGCCCCTCTGCTTCTCCAAACCGATACAGCTGTTGTGCTCTTTGGTTTCTTAGTGGAGAGCATTCTAGATACAGACCTAAATACGAACTCTTTGCCTCCTGTATTTCCAGTTAGCAATTCTCCCCGTGTATTCCTAACTGTTGACGCGTTTTCCTTCTTAGCATTGCTTCTCATATTTTACTTTATTTTTTTACTGAACAGCAACAAACCCACAAAGGAACAAATTCTCTCTCTCTCTCTCTCTCTCTCTCTCTCTCTCTCTCTCTCTTTCTCTCTCTCTCTCTGATGTGTAATGTTGTGGTGTCCAGATTCTGTATAAAAATATGTATATGATGTATCTGATATCTGGCAGCCACTGGCTGTTACTTTAACCAATATAATTAACAAAAATGCATAATGTTGGTGTTTGATTTTTTTTTTTTTTACAAAAAACTAGTTAAGATGTTGTGTATTTTTGCATGGTTAAAATGTACTTAGTGCATTAAGAAGTGTCGTGGAGGTGCACAGTGAACAGGCCAGTTTACTTTTTAATCGTAATGGTGACTGGTTGTTAACCAGACTTAGTCCCAATGATGTCTGTCTGCTTTCCTTTAGCATAATTCTATTTATAACTTGTGTTTGGTACTCAAGGTTCAACATAGCATATCTATCTATCTATCTCTATTGTATTTACTGTTCCTTAGAACCAGGTTGTGGAAGTTCATTCATCAGGTACAGCTGTCTCCATTGCTGATTTCTGTTGAATTACGTTCCACTGAACAGCTGAGCAGTCCAGCTCTAAAGCACCAGGCCCTGGAGACAAGGGTGGGCATCTCTCCCCCTGAGCAGTACTGTGGTTTTCCCTTATCATGGAACATTATTTTTTCAGTCCTAGTTATATAAAGGAGAAGAAAGGACAAGAAGGTAAGTGGAAGTCTAAGAATTATTTATATTTTATACACAAGAGTACATATAATATATTGTAGATAAAAAGGCAGACAGATGGTAAATGTAGAGTTAGGTACACATGGGAGATGGTCAAGGATTCAGAAAGAGATGCAGGGCTCTTCTTGCCTGGAATGGCACCTGATCTACATGGAAGATTGAAGAAAAATAGATGGCCATGTTTCTTCATCTGTGAGATCAGGAAGGGAGGTGACAGAAAGGGAGACAGTTACCCTTCCTGAGTCTTCAGTGTAGTTAATGCAAAAATGGGTCCTGAGCTACCTGTAAGACTGAACTGCTGTTTGGAGACAACACTTGCAATTTCTGCCCTCCTCCTCAGGACACCTAGACTTGCTCAGGGGAAAGACTTGCATTAAAGAGATTATGAATGCCAAGATTTCCACATCTCTTCAGCAAGATGGTTCCCTCACAGAACAGACAGAGGGGATATGGCAGCATCTCCAGTCAAGGGAGTTGAGTTCTTGCCCTAGAATCTTATACTCTCTTTGCCAAGTCTGCATCTGCGGGCATGTTTATTCCCTGGCTACCCCATCTTTCCCCATCCCATCCCAGACTCTGATGGCAACCCTTGCCGGGATCCAGCATGCACCGCTGGTACTCGCAGCTTTGTGGTGTTTGGTTCCAGGCTCTGTGACTCTCTTGCTTTTCTTGGGCAGATGCTTCACCCCTTTACAAACAGGCTGCTTCCTCCTTCTCAAGCTCATGGCAGTTAGGTTCCCAAGGTCCTAGGGCTTACCGGTCTTACAGAAAACTATCTGTCCACTGGCCAGCTGAATGAGAACAAGTTCTTGACTGTCTCTGTCTGTCTCCTCTTCAGAGTTGAGGACTCAGAAGCCACTTTGCAGGCATCTTCCTCCTGTGGGCATTCAGCTGTGAGTGTCTGGCCCATTGCTGTCAGCTGCAGGTGGCCATTTTCCAGAGTGTATTGAGTACATTTCCTCTTTTCCCTCAAAGCCAAGGCTGGCTGCAGAGAAGCATGTCAGCACTGTTCCTCTCCTGCAGGCCCTCTGTGGCCAGGGTTCATGGGGAGCAAAGGCAGTGTGCTGATGTTGGCCTCCAGTCTCTAGGAGGCTGTGAGGACACTGACTTGCTACTTCCCAGGAACAAGCTCACTCTCTAGGCACAAGGCTGTAGAATTCAACTCTTACTCTTGTCTGTTCCAGCTGACAACATCTGGAACCTCAGACCTGAATGCCAGAGAAGCTCGGGGCTCCTTGAGGACCTGGGTCCTCCTTTTTACAGTTGAGGCAAGCCACACCCAGAGAGAAGAAATAATGTGCAGGGGATCTTGGCAGAACTGATGGAGCCATTTTGTCTCTCTCTGACGTAGGACCACCAGCTCACAGAGCTCCTTTAAATTTATGAAATCTGTGTGGACTATCCCCTACCACTGTGCTTGACTTTCCTAAGTATCTTCCATGATTATGGTTGATGGGAACACACAGGTCACATCCCACTTCACAGCCTGCAGGAGCCAAGTAAAGAAGGCTAGCATGTAGGACAAGGAATGAGCTGGTATCCTATTTATCTATGCTTTTGAAAGGCACTGAATAATGATAAGAATATCAGCAGATTCTCCATCTTTGTCCTTCCCATTCAAGCTCTTCTGCTGGATCTGTTTTGGGTTGTCTTTAATGATCACAGTAGTCTATCCATATATCTTCCCATCCCTGAGATCCCACCCCTTGCCTTGATGGCTTCCTTCAAGGTTGTCTCCATTCAGTCCAGGAAGAACATTCTACAGTTTTTTGGTTTTTTTTTTTTTTGTTTGTTTGTTTTGTTTTTAAACAGCCTTCCTCAGAAAGCCACGACTTTGATCCAAGACGTCTTTAGGTTTCCTTTAAGTTTTCCCTGTTTCTTCATTGCACATCTCTGTCAACTTTTATCTCTGAGGATCCACCAGAAGTCATCAAGTATTTTCCTCATGCTAAATTGTAGTTTCAAGGACCTCCATAAATGTCATTTCCCCAGCAGTGAAGCAGCCTTCTTCCCTTCCTCTTTCAGGGAGCTTAGTGACCCCTCTTATGCGGCCATTTTTTTCCCTGGAGGACCCTTGAGATTTGTCCCATATAAAGATTTCATCTAAAATGTGCTTTTGTATGAACTTTTGGAACACAGTCCACAGTCTGCTGAGGAGGCCCCTTGAGTTTTACTGTATTATCATGGATAAGGGCCACGAGGCTTGTTTTGTTGGCCCAGCTTCCATGTCTTAAAAGTCTTTTTTTCCCCTTTGTCATACTACACAGAGAAATGTTTTTTTGTTTTGTTTTGTTTTGATTTTTTTATTCCAGTTAGACTGGAGGCTGTTTCTTGAAAGAGATCAAATTCCTGAGTTGGAGATGTTTAAGGGGCTTTAGACCTTCAGAGAACTGCTGTACCAGCCCTTACAGCCTTCTCCCAAGGGGCAGCTTCCCTTCCTCAACCAAGTCCCCACATTCCCTCCAGTCAGCCCCAGAGAAGCCTGTGCCCTAGCCAGAAGCCAAAAAAGGACCCTGGATATCCTTGGTAGTGTTCTCTGAGATTTCCCCCAAACCCCTGCAAGGTCAAATGTTAAAGTTCAAGGTTCTTTCTTGAATTCTATGGCTACAGAAGGCCCTCTTGTGGGTGAATTTATATGGTTAGTAAGCCACACAGCCAACTTGTTCCATCAGGAGAAGGAGCTGCCACTACGTCAAATTAGGAGCATAAGCCCTAAAACTAATATGCTTGATATTGGCAATAACAATTATCATTATTTTCTCTTTTTAAAAAGCTAGAAAGCAATCAAATTTGCAAACATTCTTTCATAACCTAACTACCTTAAAATGACTTCCCTGTGCACCTTCAGATGTCATTCTTGTATCTGGGCAGTTTCTGCATTCCTAGAAAACCTTCCATTTTGTCTGTTACAATTGGTTTTCTGAAACTCTTCCAAGAATAGGCAAGGCTGGTGAGCGCCCTAACTGGCCAGCAGCTGATGCCGCACACCAGCCCATGTTCACAGTAGTCCTCCAGCCCCTGTTCACAGTAGTCCTCCAGCCCAGGGATTGCTCCGCTGAGTTCAGCAGGTTCCTCAGGAGGATACATGTAGGGCTAGCAAAGCAACAGGGTGCCTGCCAGAATTACGTTCCTGAGGCTCACGGGCAGGAGCTCTGAAGAGCGCTGCCTGCTTCCCACTGTGGTATGACCAGAGCCAGAGAGACTATAAAGGTGACTGCAATGTCCCAGTGGCTATAGTTAAATGGCTAGACTGTAGTTTATTCTCTGTAGCCCCTTCCCAAGTGGCTTTGAGTGATCTGTCAGGGAAAGGAACAGATAATCTAGATTGCTTCTTAGAGGATTTGGCTTGTACTGTGTATCACTTAGAAGATATGTTTAATTGTGCACTAAAGTAGGATTCAAGAAGGAAGTTATCCACCAGTCATCCTTAGCCAAGATCAGTTAATGTGCTACCAATCTTGTTTTGTCAACAATCCTACAGCATGCTTGCCACATGTTTTTGTTGATGGTTTATTGCTGTAATCCTTACAGTCCTGTTACCCACTTTCTTTGGGTCCAAATAAGACAACTCCTACCACAGAGGGACCAGGCCTGGGTCTAGCCCAGACAGCTGGCCATTATGGTGTTTTCTCTTGAAATGTCTCATCCCCACCAAGGTCCTTTAGGGAGATCCTGAATAATTTGCATCTAGCATCTTCCAGCTATTCCTGCAGGCCCTAGGCATCTCATAAAGAGCCTTTTCTGGCTTGCTATCACATGCGGGAGGATGGGGGATGGCCTGATTTACCCAGGTCATACTTGGTTTGTATGCAGGGATAGGTAGCTATGCCCTTTGGCAGAAAATATCCCCAGGTCCCCTTCTTCTACTCCAGAGCCTTAGCAGTCAGACCGCCCAGCCTCTTGCCAGAGGTCAGGCCAGAAGAACAGGTAGCTGTTCGAGGTCACCCTTCCCATAGCATTATAAGGGTCATCTCCTTTATCCAGAGCATGGAGAAAGAGAATAGTTCTGCTCTCCTTTATCTTCTGCATGTCTCCTTCTGAGTAGATTCAAACCACAGAGCTTTTCCCCTGACTCCCCAGAGGTCATATGGAACCTCATAGTTCCATAGCCCTTATAGCTATCCTTCCATCTGCTCAGGGGAGGGTGCCCAATCTCCAGCCGAGTGTAGGTCTTATGGTACATGCAAGCATCTGGCCTGGTTTTCCAGGATGTACGGTGTTCAAGGCCGCTGAGACAGACCAGCAAGATGAGAGCTGGGGTCTTGACCTAACTTCTGCATGAACCTTGGTGCTTCCACCTGCCACTCACCAGAAAGGGACCACAGGAAACAGTCTGGAGAACAGAAACTGGTTAGGTTGCCCCAAGTCTTGGATGAGCCTTCTTTCCACGGAGCCTCCCAAAGGGCAAGCCCTCTGCTGTTGTGTACTGTAAACCCGTGCTCCAGGAGCTGAGCTTTGCTGAGCTTGGGGAAAGTAGCTGAGGAGAAAGGGCCCCCTTCTCACCTTTTGTTCACCTTTGACCTGGCTGAATTTAGCTGCCCTTAACCTCTAGTTTGCTAAAGTCCTTATTGCCTTAATGACCACCTACCAAACAGTCAGAACCAGGCGAGAAGTCCCTCCCATGGCATATCTTTGAAGCCTGCCTGTCCCCTTCACGCTGCTGTGCCTGAAAGGAGACCACACTCCCTCTCCAAAATCCAGGGTCCATCTCTCACTGACAGAGCAGTGTTCCCAGGCTAAGGACGAACCCAGGACTGCTCAGGCTGAGAGATGTCCAGTGCCCATGGTGGCCACCGTTGATCCTGCTCCATCCTTTGGTCTCCACTGCTTCAGATATGGACTCCTACCTATCCTCCACCTCCACCTCCCACCCAGAGACCCTTTGCCCCATCATGCTCAGTGCTGTTCCTGAAGACCATGTAGACTTTTCTGTTCTCTGGAACATTCTACTCACCTTCGGCTGTAGTGCATCCATCCCTTCAGCCTCTCCACCAAGCTCTTTAAGTGAAAGGCAGTGGCTGTCTTCCCTTGGACAATAATGAATGTATCTACTGTAAGTGCAGACCATGTAGATAAGTGGCTGGGTTCAGAAAAAAAAAAAGAAGGTTTTTGTAAAGCCTGTTTATTTTTTTAAGTCAGTTTTGAGCATTTCTATTTTATCACCCTTCACGTGGTTTCGGGGAACCCAAATTGTATCAAGGTCTCATGCCAAAACAAGCCAACCGTTGCTTTCTTCTCCTTTCTCCTCCATGCACCATGATTTCAAAGATTGTTTTGGTGTCGTTTTAAATGTTTTCTTGTGACATGTACTGACGATAAAAGTCATCTTGACAAAAAAAAAGATTTATACATGAATCAGAAAGTATTTATTTCAATTTTGTACCTTTCCATTTTAATACATTATAATGTATTGACTCAACTGAGATAATATAAACAGTTCATTTTAATAACATGTGTGTGTGCCTTTTCCTTTTATATATAGTTGGGGGTGGGATAAACTCTCCTGGGGTGGAAGAAGTCAGTGTTAACTGGCCTTAGGGTGACCAGAGGGAGACCTCCCCTGCAACAGAAGCCTCTGGGTTAGGGGCTGGAAGCAGCTGGTGCCTTTGGGAGAGGAAAAGATGCTGAAGCAAGGAAGTATGGAGGTAAGTGGTGGCCTCCTGGACAACGCTGACCCCTACCATGCTCTACCTTGAATTGGTCAACCCTCTGGCCTGCTCACTCTGGCCTTGCAAAGGAAATCCAGAGACACTAAATTGAGAAATTAGAGAGGAAGACTCCATACTAAAAGTAAGTGTAAGGGGGTGAGGGTATGGACTACAAAGTTCTGGGTTGTGTTTTCTAGACATAAACTTTTCCTTCCTAATGTTAAAAATTGTGCAGATGACTCATGGAAGTAAAATGCTTCAGACCAACCCAGGGGCAGGCAGCAAAAAGGCCTCTTCTGCTTCGGTCAGAGTGCTTTCTGGAGTGCATCTGCATGCTCATATTCATGCTGATTGACTTTGGAGAGCAACAGTGGCTGTTGTTCCTCTGGTGACAGCCTCAGGTGTTGTTCCTCTGGTGTCTTCTACCTTTTGTTTGAGGGAGGGTCCGTCACTGACCTAGACCCTCAGGAATATGTTAAGCTAGTGGCTAGTAAACTCTAGGGATTTGGCTGTCTCCACCTTCTAACTTGCTGTGGATGGGATCACAAGCATGTACAACTATACCCACCTTTTTATGTGGGTTCTGGATGTTTGAACTCAAATCCTCATACTTGCAAGGCAAATACTTTACCCTCTGTGACTATGCCTCAATCCCTAATCTAGCATTCTGTTGTGATGTAGGGCAAAACACAAAATGGGAAAGAATCATATTCCATTTTTATGTCTTTTGCTGGGAGGTGGACTGAAGGTGGGTGGAGCTAGCAAAGAAGCAGGGCAGGGGGGAGGAGAGATGTGTCTATGGGACTGCAACTGTTTTTAAAGCATCTGTAGCAAACAGACAGCAGGAACAGGAATTATGGACGTAATCCTCTACTCTTCCCTACATGTCTGAACATGGTTCATTTTCAAGCTGTGAAGTCTGGGGGAAAGCACATGGTTTGAGAGAAATCCACGTCAAAGTCAGGGTGTCTTCCTCTTCTAGGAGAAGAGGGAGAGAGAGCAAGGGATACAGAGAAAGGTACAGAAAGAGTACTTTGATCAGACTCAGCAGTCCAGGACTCTAAGAGTGGTACACAAGTCTCAACAATTGGTCCATATCCCTTGATGTCCTATTTTCCTAGGTGCTCACAACTTTCTACACATATAACCTTTTAAAAAAGTTTCATTTTTGATTACTTTTAATTATGTAGGCGTGATATGTGAAATTGAGTGCATGTGCTTACATAAGTCAGGAGAGGGTGCTGGGTTCTCTGGAGCTGGAGTTACAGGCAATTATGAGCTGCATTACATGAGTGCTGGGAATTGAAACTGGGTCTTCTGCAGGAAAATCATGTCTTTCTGTGCTCCCCTTCCCACATACCCTATCTGTCTTTCCCAGGAGGAACACTAAAAGCAGCAGCCTGCCTTTGCTTTTGAATCTGTCACCCATCTTCTCTTAAAAAACATGTGACTCTAGTCCAGGGGGGCTGATGACTAAATTGTTTTATGGTTCAAGTCAATAATTTAGAAATGAATCAGTTGTGAAAAATACATTATTAGTCCTATGAAGGGCAAATCTGAAGACACATTCACTGGAAAAATCACAGGATTCCCTCTGAAACATTTTTCTAAAATTCTTTTGCACTGTGGCAATTTTTGACTCACAGTATTTTCAGCTGTTTTTAAAGAGGGGCTGGGTTCTGAAAAAGATGTTTGAGGCTCGTACTGGTGTTTGTTAACTAAAATTCCTCCTCCAAGTGTGAGTGCATTCACCCTCCTAAATATCTGCATCCAAGGAAATGACAGGAGATACTGTCCTCAGTTATTGCGCTTTGGAAAGATGGGTCTGGAACTGAAGGTTGTTGCTCTGTGCCAATGTGTAATTTGCCCGTCTTAGTCCATTTGAGCCGTTGTAACAAAATACTTAAAGTGGCTTATAAATAACAGAAAATTATCCTTCAAGGTCCTGGAGGCTGAATCCAAGGTCGAATGGCTGCCAGACTTTGTTTCTATGAGGGCTGATTCCTGGTTACCAGAGGCTGTCAGGCTGCTGCATTCTCAGAGCATATGAGAGACGAGGACATCTGGATTCTCCTCTCCCCCACCCCCCCCCTCTCTGAAAAGCACCAATCCCATACTGAGGCTCCTCGTTCATGATCATGCACACACTCCCTTAAAGGCACCACCTCCTCAGGCCATCTCCTTGGGGGTGAAGGTTTCAACCCATGAGTTAGTCTCCTTATAGTGGGTCTGCTCTTCTCTCTGAGCTTCCCTGTCCCTGCCAGTTGTGGGAGGGACTATTGCTAACAATCCCTGAAGCTACCAGAGCCAACTGCTGCCATGCACCCCACCCCTAGGAGGTTACTGACCTCTTATCAGCCCCTGGCCATTCTGTGTAATAAAAAAGCAAACATGAGCATATTTCTTGACGACAAGACAGCATCGATTGAGCCGTTCCCTTTTCTGTCCTCACTCTCCCTTCGCCCATCTTTCTTTTTCTGTTTTGAGCTGTGACAACTTTTACTTTTTACCTCTGATGCTTCAAAAAAAAGTCACCTTGAATCGGGAATTCCACTCAGCACAGTCTTTGCTCCTGGGAACAGCACACCATGGCTAGCTCTAGGAAAGGATACGGCAACCCCTTGCTCAGTCAAGTTCAGGCTACACATGGCTGATCTCCGAGCCTCATTAGTCAATATTAATAATGAAAGAAGGACGGTGGAAGGCACAAATGAATCATGTCAACCTGTTCTCTTCCTGGAGAATCACTCAGTATTTAGCAGAGAGCAGGAGTTTCGCTCTCACAGCTACAGAATATTTTTTTACATAATGCATGCTAAACTTCACACTGCCAGTCTCAGGAACTTTTCCGGTTGCTTTTTATTTCTACAGTGATTAATTAATTTACTAGCTTACTTTTTTTTTTTTTTAATCACCAAGACTAGTTTCTGCTCTAGGCAAAGCCAGGATAGAAACAAGTTCCCTACAGTGCCCTAATAAACTTGCTTCAGACTCCAGGGCTGCATGGATTGCATACTTTCCTTTCTGTCCTCTCCACACTTGCTCCTCCAATTCTTCTCAAACTGGGGTTAATGTACAATAGAAATTTACGATGCTCCCCAAAGATGTCTTCAGAGGACATAGACTTTCAAAGGTAGCTGATTCTGTGATCCAAGAACACTCACCAGGAATTCTACTCTTTGGCGAATCTTTAGAGAGGAGTGAGGGGTCATACATCAAAGCTGGTGTCCTCACTGAATGTGAGGAAATGCTCCTGTGTGCCCTCCTTCTTTAAAGCTCACCATTTACCTGGGCTTGGTTATCTAGATCAGGAACCCTGGCCCAGGGAAAGGGAAAGCTGGAAAGGATTTGGGGCAAAGCACAGATGTCCTAAACAGGTGATTTGGTCAGACCCAGCCCCATTGTCACACGGTCACATTTACTGCCTCTTCTTTCTTGTTAATAATTGGTGGTCAAGCACACAATCATTCTTGGCTGGGGGCTATCAACCTCCTTATCTTACAGGTAGGTTAAAAGTGACAGGTCCTCCAGCACAGCCATATTTCACCAGCACACTGCATCATAGAAGGGTTGTACTGAGTGCATCGGGGGTCTACATGGTATTTTGTTAGGGCTGATGAAAAATGGATGTGACCTTCCTAAGGAAAGACAAAACGAGGGAAGAAGAGCCTCTGGAAGGTAAGGGCACTGGCCGGTGCTGAAGGCATGGCTAAACAAAGAAGATTTGAGAAAAGCTAAGGTCTAGATTGGAAGTCAAAGCCTTTACAAAGAAAGGGACGTTGAAGGGAGTGGGTAGAGGAAAATAAAGGCAAATAAACAGCGTGGGAGATAGCTGAGGTCACACATCTGGAGGAGACAGGACAGCAAAGAGAGGGAACAGAATGTTAACAGGACGCATTGAGCAAATGCCAGGGATAGCGATGGAATTGGGAAAGGCCTTTGGGATTTAAGTCTGTCACAGCGAAGACCACGGGAGAGTTAACATTTCTCGGCCGTTAAGCACAAAAACAAGGTGTTTCGTTTGACTTTGCCAGCTAGGTGGCTGTTTCTGCCTTCTCTTCCTCCCTCCCTCCCTCCTCTTTCAGCATCCCCAATGGGCAGAGGTAAGAGTGTGAAGAGCATAGGTCCCTTCCATAGTGCCAATACCTTCCTCTTCGGCCGTCTCTCCAGCTCTTTAAATGTACCCATGGCCCACAGAACCCCGGACAACTCTAAGGTTGCTCGCACACCCGCTTTCAGAGTTAAACTGCGAACTGCTTACGTCCCACAAGCTCTGCCCCAGCGCTAGAATTCAGTCCCGCAAGGCGGGCCCGCCCCTCCGCTTCACGCAGTCGGTAGCGAGTCGCGCGTGGTGACGTCAGGAGCACGCGCCCCGGCGAAGCTCTCTACCCGGCGTGCTCTCCGAGCCGGCTTCTTCCTTAACCGCGCTTCAGGCTCCTCATAACCGCTGGGCGTCAGGCCAGAGGCAGCTTTCGACAAACTTGAGACAATGTCGATGCTAGCGGAGCGTGAGTGTCCGCCGAGCTGGACGACCGGGTGATGGGATGACGGGGGCGCGGGTGTCCGGGCCCTAGTGGGGACAGAACAGCGCTGTCCCGCAGACTCAGTTCCTAGTACTAAAGGCTCGGGTCGTGCGTGCACGCGTGCATTCCGACATTCAGGACACCGAGTCTCAGACTGTTGTCCCTGGCGCTGGCCATCGTGACCACCTGGGAGGATTCTTTCACTTCTCCAGGCTCAAACCAAGTGTCCTGGAGTTCCACAAAGACAGGTCCCATAGCATCGCTTCAAGTCCCGAATTCCAACTGTCCAAAATGTATTGGACCCAGAGAAAAAAAGTGGAAGGATTACAAGTGTCAGGCAGTGATAAGTTCTTGGCAGGAATGCAGGCTGATGAATTGTTTTAAGCGAGACTGAGAGAGTAGCTGTGGTTAGCCTCTGAAGTCCACTGAAGCTACTTTATTTCTAAATGAGAGGTGTCGCTCTGGATTCTTGCCACCAGTTGGCAGTCGTGTGATGGTCACAAAGAACTGGCTTTTAACTTTTCAAGGAAGTTGTGTAGCTATCAAAGAACATAAATATATTTTCTTTTTTTTAAAGATGTCATCGTGTCGATCGGGCAGTGGTGGCGCAGCACTTTAATCCCAGCACTTGGGAGGCAGAGGCCAGGGGATTTCTGAGTCCGAGGCCAGCCTGGTCTACAGAGTGAGTTCCAGGACTGCCAGGGCTGTACAGAGAAACCCTGTCTCAGAAAATCAAAAACCAACCAAACAAAAAAAGATCTCATTGTGGCATTTTAGAACAAAACATGTTTTAGCGGAGCACACTGCTCTTCCTGCAGGCAGCTCAATAGGTTGTAGACTGGAAACTGCCCTTTCTAGGTATGTCCCTCTTCCCAGCAGTCCACAGTTTCTCTGTATAGTCTTTACTTCCTTGAAAACGAACTAGTCTCTACCTCACCCAGGCTTTAAAATTTTTAGTGAGGTGACTGCATGAATCCAGTTCTGAATGTCAGTGGTCTACAGGATGAACAAGGGACCTGACAGCCAGTTCCTTACGCAGCAGGGCAGTGCATCTTGGGTCAGTATGTAACAGGGATGTGTTTCTTAGGGGAGAGGTGTGCTCCTTACAAACCTTGGTCAGCAACCCTTGGCAGACATTCTTCACACATGGGTCTGACACACATGCAGAGCACTGGTTAATATGGCTGTCTTTGCTATGGTCATGAGCAAGACAGTGTTATATACCAGGTTGTTGAGCTGGGCGGAACAAGTTTTTGGCAGCTTTTCCCCCCAAATTTGCTTTTCCATTGCAAATTTGAGTCCACAACTCAGTTTGCTTTGTGGTGGATTCTCCTCACCCCCACCCCCTGCCTGCATGCTTATAATGTTTCTTGGTTTTGCTGGGATATGTATAGATAAGGATCCCTATTGATTTTATGTGTATGTAACACAGTGAGCTCTTTTGAGTAGAGGTTGTGTGCTTTTTCAGTTTTGAGGCCATTGATGTTAGTGTGCTTTGTTGAATGCCATAGGTAAGCAGTAATGGCATTCAACCTCCAGATTTCTTACTTGGCCACACCTTTAGGGGTTCAGATTATTGTTCTACTGACCTAGTGGGTCATAGTTTTTTCCTCAAATTTGTGATAGTGAAGCCAGATGTGGTGGCTCATGCCTGTGATCCCCCTCAAGTGGTGGAGGATTGACACCAATTCAAGGCCACCCTAGGTGAAAGAGCTAGACTGTCTCAGATAAGCAGACAATAAAACTACAGTGATAAACCTGAGTTCTTAGGGACCAGTTATTTATATTCATTTCAGAGAAAGCTTTCCGTGAAACCCAAGGCTGTTCCCTTATTTCAGTTACTCACTCCTTTCTCCTTTCTTCCTTTACTTCTCTCTTTTCAGACTCCTTTATGTATCCATGCATTTTTATCGGGTGCCGCTATGGACAGAGTGCTTTTTCGAGACAGGGTTTCTCTGTATAGCCCTGGCTGTCCTGGAACTCACTTTGTAGAACAGGCTGGCCTCGAACTCAGAAATCCGCCTGCCTCTGCCTCCCGAGTGCTGGGATTAAAGGCGTGCGCCACCACGCCCGGCTTGACAGCGTGCTTTTTATCTTCCTTCTTGCAATGAGGTATAAAGATTAAGGATTGAGTATGATACTTAAGGGATGTGGAGTAACAGAACTCATGAAAGATGGGTATAAACACCACAGTGAAGTGGGATGTGAAATGCCACAGATGGTTCTGGAGGCGAAGTGACTCCATTATGGTGTTGAATAAGAAGAGATGTATCATCTGTTAATCATGATGCTCAATTGATTCTCTCTAAGGCCATAATGACTTGTGTAATGTGAATTAAGAATATAAGTTGGGGCTGGTGAGATGGCTCAGCGGGTAAGAGCACCCGACTGTTCTTCTGAAGGTGATAAGTTCAAATCCCAGCAACCACATGGTGGCTCACAACCATCCGTAACGAGATCTGGCTCCGTCTTCTGGAGTGTCTGAGGACAGCTACAGTGTACTTACATATAATAAAATAAAATGAATCTTAAAAAAAAAAAAAAAGTATTTAAAAAAAAAAAAGAATATAAGTTGACCTGGGCATGGTGGTACACACCCATAATGCCAGTACTTGGGAGATAGAGACAGTAGGATCCAAAATTGAAGGTACCTTAGCTACACAGCAATTTTTTAAATTAAAAACATTTTTTAAAAAAAATTATTTCAAGTGCATTGGTATTTTGCTTGTATGAGGGTATCATCCTCTGGAACTGAAGTTACAGACAGTTTTGAGCTGCCATATGGGTGCTGGGAATTGAACCCTGGTCCTCTGGAATAACAACCAGTGCTCTTAACTGCTAAGCCATCGCTCCAGCCTGATACAAAGCAAATTTAAGGTTAACTTGGGTGCTACATGAGTTTCCATCTTACCAGTGCCTTAAATCGTAAGTGTTGAAGTTTGTATAAAAGGTTTGGGCTTTACTTGGGAACAGTAGGCAGATTTTGTTCTCCTAGACTCAGCTTTTTCTTTTTTTCTTTTTTTACTTTTTATTGATTCTTTGTGAGTTTCATATCATGCATCCCAGTCCCACTCATCTCCTTGTCCCCTCCTATCTACCTTTCGCCCTTGTAACCTCCCCTCCCACAAAATAAAACACACACAAACAACACAAGCAAAGCATAGAAACCCTATCATCGCTGCAGCTGTCGTGTGTCACAGTGTGTTTCCAGCATGTCCCGCTGTCCACACATCTTCACTTGCAAATGTTGATTGCAGTGAGTCACTGGTCTGGTTCCAGATCTCTGGCTTCTGTGACACCATCAATATTGGATCCTCATCGGGACTCCTGCTTATCCTGCGGCTATCCTGTGTCATGGAGATCCTGCAGCTTTGAATCAGCGGGTCGGGTCCTTTCACATGTCCCAACCATTCACAGATGATATAAATTTTGGGATGGGACACCTCAGATCTGGGCCAGGGTGATGGCTGAGTTGGTCAGCCCCCTGACTTTCACTTATCCACACCACCAGAGCAGGCGAGCTCTCCAGCACTGCTCCAGCTATCCCATCCAGTGCTACCATCAGCAGGAGGCAGAGTCAGCTCTCCTGCTCTCAAGCTCTAGGTCTGGCCCACTCACACCCACACCCCCAAAGCCAGCTCCACTGTGCTGCCCAGTCAAGGTGTGGGGACCCTTTCTCCTAAGTGCTGCAGCCTATGAGGGGCTGGGTCAGCTCTGACACCCTCATACCCTCAGGGCTGGCTCACCCATGCCTTTGCCATCAGGGACAGCTCCGCCGTGTTGTCTAGGCAATGCAGGGCCTGCTCTCCGACTTGGGTTTTCTTATCAGAAAGGTAAGAATATTTCCCTTCATTGAGATACTGTGGAAGCTGAGTCTAATACATGTGTAGTATTTAGCCTATAACATGCAGCAGTGAGTGTCATGGTGACTACACCTACTACTGTGAAGGTGTACACTGAGAGAGGCTTTGGTTACTGCCAGTGACTGGATAGGGAAGGCTCAAATAGTGGTCTATTAAGTATTTTGCTTTGTCTCTTAGAGGGAATAGTTTACTTTGAATTTAACAAGACCAGTTTTTATGTCAGGAATATGTAGTTACTGAGAATACCAAGGAAAAGGTTCTATTAGCCCCTTGGACACTAAATGTGTCGTGTTGTATGAAGCATGTGCTTGACTCATGTGTGTTCTTCCAAGTGAAGACAGGGTGCTGATGAGATACCTTTTTATTTGTAGGGCGGCGGAAGCAGAAATGGACTGTGGATCCCAGAAATACTGCGTGGAGTAATGATGATTCCAAGTTTGGCCAGAAGATGCTTGAGAAGATGGGGTGGTCTAAAGGAAAGGTATTGTATCAAAACTCTAAAGTGTCCACACCATGCCAGGAGATTAGGAATCAGAAGACATCTGTCTTAGAATCTGGGAGAACTTTGTGCTTTAGGTCAGGTTTTTTTCTTTCTTTCTTTTAGATCAATTTAATTAATTTTGGAGAAATAAATTGTGACCAGGTGGTAAATTAGACTTGAACATAAATATCAGGTCCTCTGGTTTATCAATTCAATTGCTGTAATTAGTATCTTTCTTAGATATTTTATTATTTTCTTAGATATATTTATTAGTATCTTACACATGAATTCATACTTAAGCCTCAGAATTTCATGTTTTCCAAGAGTGGTACTTCATTTTCCTTTGTAGTAGATACATGTTTTCTTAAGTTTCTTATATTCTGCTTACTCCTCACTGCAGTGGGGCTTCTACTGTGAAACTGCCTCTGTCAGGGTTGCAGGGCTCTTGTGTTTACATCCGGTAGGCATATGGTATCCTTAAGTTACCTCACCCCTCAGCAGTGATCTGAGCTAACCACCATTGTCTTTGTCTAGACCAGTGGTTTTCAACCCATGGGCCACAACTCCTTCAGGGTCAGATGACCCTTTCACAGGGGTCACCTAAGACTATCGGAAAACACAGATATTTATATTATGATTCATAACAGTAGCAAAATTACAGTTATGAAATAGCAATAAAAATAATATTATGGTTGGGGTCACCACAGCATGAGTACTGTATTAAATGGTAGCTATGGAGACACGTTTTGCATCCCCTGCTCAGGCGATCTCATGTGTTACCAGGCATTGAGTTTTATACCTCCTGGCTGTGATACTTGAGTGGCCATGTGAAGATTAATTTTTATTATAAACCTCCTTTATGCCCTCAAGTCTTTTCCTTTCCAGGCTTTCCTGACTTTGAAAAGTGGTGCTTACCCCTGCATTCAAACAATGCTAACTCCCATTCCCTTCTTCCTCCTATGTCCATTTCAGCATACAAGAAGTGGGAGGGCCTTTCAAACTGAACTTTAGATCGTGTTGCTCCCTTGGTGAAGAAAGAGGCAATTTCTCTTTATAGCTGATAGAGCTATATTTAATCTCTTTCTGTTTAATCTCCACAGGGTTTGGGGGCTCAGGAGCAAGGAGCCACAGAACATATTAAAGTTCAAGTTAAAAATAACCACCTGGGACTTGGAGCTACAAACAATAATGAAGTGAGCAATTTCTGGATGACTTTTTTGCATCATTGTTTTGTGTCAACATCAACATTGGGATTCATGCAATGGGATGGTTTTAAGTCACAAGTGTGGTTCCTGCTTTGGGTGAAGAAAGACACAAGAGCACGTGGCTTAGCTGGTCCTCATCCTGTGCAGTGCATCTACCACCTTGCCTCGTCCTCCTGGATCCATTACTTAGTCAATGGCCTATTTTTATAGTTGAACTTTGTAAAAAGTCTTTTCAAAGAAATGTTCATTTCAGAATAAGATCAATTTTTGTCTTTACCCACATCCTAATATTAGCTTGTCTTGTTAACGTGGGTGGCTTTGAGAGTGGGGAGTGACATAAGAAAGCTGTCGTGTTTCCAACTGTTGGTGTTCCACAGTTGGTTACATATTCACTCTTTTTTTTAAATTTTTTTTTATTTTATGTAGATGAGTACACTGTAGCTGTACAGATAGTTGTGAACTTTCATGTGGTTGTTGGGAATTAAATTTTTAGGACCTGCTCTCTCCGGTCCACCCCGCTCACTCAGTCCCTGCTTGCTCCTGCCCAAAGATTTATTTATTTACTTATGTATAAATATACATAAGTAGCTGACTTCAGACGCACCAGAAGAGGGCATCAGATCTCATTACCGGTGGTTGTGAGCCACCAGGTGATTGCTGGGATTTGAACTCAGGACCTTTGGAAGAGCAGTCAGTGATCTTACCTGCTGAGCCATCTTGCCGGCCCACGTGTTCTCTTAAACACAGACTCTGCACCGACATGGCTGTCAGAGTTCCAAGTTCAGCACCACCTACTGCTTCCCATTCAGAGCCAGGCCTGGGAGCTTTCTTCCTGAGCTCTTGTAGCTAACAGAACCCAGTTAAAACTGGGTGAATTACTTTATGCAAACTGAATTGCTTCAGTAATTTGGTATCACTGGCTAGAACAGCTACGGTTCTCTGGAATAACAGCTAAAATTTTAGCCACTAAAGAAAGAGTTTTTATAATGTTGATTGTGAATGCTGTTTTGAGAAACACAAAGCATGCTGTATGTACATTCTTAGGGGAAGCATGTGTCCTGGAAATCTGTGTGCACACCTTAATGTTTCAGCTGTCTTTCCTTTCCTTTCCTTTCCTTTCCTTTCCTTTCCTTTCCTTTCCTTTCCTTTCCTTTCCTTTCCTTTCCTTTCCTTTCCTTTCCCTTTCTTTCTTTCTTTCTTTCTTTCTTTCTTTCTTTCTTTCTTTCTTTCTTTCTTTCTTTCTTTCTTTCTTTCTTGATCATTCAGAACAGAGTTTCTCTGTGTAATAGTCCTGGCTGTCCTGGAACTCACTTTGTACATTAGGCTGGCCATGAACTCACAGATATCTGCCTGCCTCTGCCTCCTGAGTGCTGGGATAAAAGTTATGTGCCACCACACCCTGCTTAAACTTTCTTAATAAGAAATGCTTGTGTATAGTGCATGGGGAAAATTCCTGCTCAGAAACCCTGCTTCCAACTGGTTCTCATTGTTTGGAGGTCATTATTAGTGAACAGCTTACAGTTGACTCTCACTGATTCAGAGACTTAGGGTCTCTCCTTCTCTCCTTCTACAGAGTTCTGTGAAGTTGCTGCTGACACAGTAGTTAGAGTTCAGCAGAATAGTCCAAGTTTTGTTGAGCAAAGAGGAGGACTCTGCTCTCACAGTTCCTGCTTTTCATGATCATAGTGTGTGCCCGCCTCCCACCTCCAGAGTTTAGTTTATTTTAATGGGTATGGGTGTTTTACCTGTGCCTATGTATTGGTACCACATACTTGCAGTACCCATGGATGCCAGAAGAGGGTGTGGGATCACTTGGGACTGGAAATGTAGATAGATGTGAGCTGCCCGGTTGAGGGTGCAGGGGTTGGGGGACACAACAGAAATTGAACCTGCATCCTCTGTAAGCCAGTGTGCTTATCTGCTGAGTCATATAACCAGCTCCTAGTAGTCTCTCTGTGTGAGAAAACACTAATTTTATGTTGCTCTAGTGTAATACTCTAAATGTTGCTCATTGCTTTGTGTCTGCTCTGATTTAACTATTGATGGGTCATCCACATTTGAGATACAGGTGTGAGCTTCTAAGCAACTTCCTCTAAATATGTATTTATATTCTGTTGACTTTATACATGCAAGCCAAGGACTCTACTACTGAGCTTTGCCCTAAATACCTCCCCCACTTTGATGTGGATCTGCTTAAATCTTATTTCAGGTTTATACTATTTTGTGAATCCAATTAAATAATATTTTAATGAAACATGTACAATTTCATATTAACTTCCAGATTTCTGTTACATGTCTGTGTTGGCATTATAGCAAATTTCAGGCTTGCCTCTCATAGTTTCTGGTGCTTCCAGGACAACTGGATTGCTCACCAGGACGACTTCAACCAGCTTTTGGCAGCACTCAACACTTGCCATGGTCAGGAAACAGCAGGTAAGGACACTACTACAGCTGCTCCTCCCATCAGAGTCATGCTCCTGCCATAGGCCTTTCAGACCTGAGTCACTGATAGACCCAATACTCTTTTTATATTTTAATGGCGCTGTCATTGAATGAGCTTTTGCTCCCTGATCCATCTTCCTTGTCCTAGCAACATTTTCAGTTGTCACGGCTGTGGACATGTTACTTGTACCTGGTAATGCCAGGACTATGACTAAGCGTTCTGCAGCAAAAACAGCTGTGGCTCACAGCAAAGAATGCTTAGCATTTTTGGAGGAAACAGCAGGGCATATTAAGAAGGGGCACTTGGATGCTTCTAGATACTGATAGTGCTGGTGGTCTGACCCTGGAAGTGGTGATGAAGGGGCTCACTTCATAATTCTTCAACTGTACAGGTTTTATAAGTATATTCCATATGCTACGCACACGTTGTGATAGAAAAGAATTGTGAACATTTCTTGAGTCTTTCTGGCATAAAGTAAAATATACCAGATGAAATTAATGCTATGTAAAGACTAAGATGAAAGTCAGCTAAACCTTTGACTACCAGAAACTGCACCTTGGTGAGCATCTAGTGACATCAGAGTGTCATGACTAGGACATCACTCAGGCGTGAGATGCCTTTGTCACTAGTGTCCCCATGGACCTTTGAACCTGGGATCCTTTTCTCACAGTTGTCCACACCCTTGTTCTTAGTCAGGGAAAGCTGTTCTGTACTGGGTTTGACCTGGTTACTGTCACTGAGTACTAGTGCCTCTGAGAGTGCTTGTAACTGTCAGGTCACAGAGTTCTAAGAACTGATCTCCAAGATCCCACAAAGAAGGGAGACCTGGGATGAGCTGTGTGGGTAGAGAAGAGGTGGCTTGTTTTTCAGATTTTCAGGGGTTATCTGGAAAGTTCCATTTCCCTCAGTCTGATGGTGTCATAATCACTATTTTCTAAGTGAGAAGTGCCATTTCAGTTGTTGGGACCCTGGCTCACTCAGGACACCTCTCTTGTCCCACACTGATGGCCAAGGCTGGTAGGGGACCTGCAGCAGCCCCTCCCAGAAGTGTTTAAGCAAGGGCAGGCAGTGGGTGTTGTGAAGGACCCAGGGAACTGAGCTGTCTGTAAGGAAGGCTGTGTTTGACTTCACAAATGATAGTTGGCCTTCTTCATCCTCCTCCTCCAGGGTCAGTCTGCATGGGCTTCACTTTCCTTGGTGCCCAAACCTGGTAGTATTTTAAATGATGTCAAAGCTGCATGCAGCTACCAACTTGTAGATATTTCTTGTCTGGGCCACTAGAGGGGGCCAGTAGCCCTGCTGCCCAGATAATGCTTTTAGAGAAGTTTGTCTGTGACTCCACTGCCACCCAGAACTGTGTTCTCAGAAGATTCCTTTTAGGGAAAGCCTGTCCCCAGGACAGACCTGCAGAGCTTGTTTTCCTGCAGTGCCATCCTTTTTGAATGCCTTGTCTTCATGTCTTTATCCATGTGAATTTTTTTTTTTTTTTTACTATAGTCATGCATTGCTTAACATTGTATTTAATGGTAAATGACATAGGAACCTAGCATTCTTTTCTCTTTTTAAGATTCCTTAGTAAATTCAAACTCTTTGTTTTATAGCTAAGCAGACCTTTTGTGTTGTTCTCTTGTAGAACACAAGAGTCAGAATGATCTTTTAAATTTCATTTTTAAAAGTTACCTTTTTCACATACTTGGGTGTGGTAGTGTGTTTATAATCTCAGCACTAGGGAAAAAGAGGCAGGAGGATCTGTTCAGTATTAGCCTCATGTAAATTGTCAGTACGTGGTCAGCCCATGTTACACAAACAGAAAGGGCAGGGGCTATCAATAAATTACTTGTCCCACAATCGTGAGTCCATGAGTTCAGATGAGTTCCCCAGCAGCCATGCCAAAAAAGACTAGTAGTGACTGTAACCCCAGGACTGGGGAGGAGAGATAAGAGGATCCCTGGAGCTCATTGGCTAACCTTCCTAGCCAATCAGTCAGTTCCAGTTTCAGAGAAAGACCCTTTCTCAAAATAATAATATATAGCAAGATGGAGAAAGACACCTAACATCATGCTCTGGCTTCACAAGCGTTCGTATGCTTTCACACACACACATGCAGACATCAACATGAACAACTCTATAACCCTATGTGTGTGTGTGCGTGCGCACGTGCATGTGCATGTACACAAGGGAAGATCTATCCTGTCTTGCTTAGGCATAGCTTGACAGGTTCACATTTAGCACTTTCTTCTGCCGTACTCATCGCATATTAACCTTCCGGCATTTTGCCATTCATTATTTTAAGTATTTTGAGATGGAAAGTGGATTGCTGAGAAGTTGTTAAATGCAAATGTGTGATTTAAAGCAGCATCCTCAAAAGTTTTTACTCAGGTATCCCCGACAAGAGCTTTGAAAGTGTGCTCTATAGATGCCTATGGTAAATGGCAGAGGTTGATGCCCACTGTCTTCTGTTTAAAGTATGTAAGTGCATACTTCTGTAATTGCCAGAAAGGCTCTAGTTCATAATTCTTTTCCTCTGAAATAACATTTCTGCCTCATGTACACCATTGTATCTTATGGTAATATGTTTATTCTTAATTTTTTTATAATTGTGGTTTGAGTTAGGGTTGTTAGGTAGTGCGTGGTAGCCTCACATTCATGATCCTCTTGCCTTAGTCTCCCAAGTACTGCAATTATAAATTTGTACCACTATGACCAGCTGTAAACACTTTTATAATGGGCTACATTTCTCTACCACAACACCAGTAAAGCATTGTTTCCTAGTGAACTCAACACTTAATACAAATGCTTTCTTTTGGGTTAAGTTGTCATCATAATTAGTATATTACTATTAGCATAACCAGAAAACATATTGTAAATTCTGGTAAATATTCATAAATAAAGCAGGAAAGTCTCTGGCCTTGTGTCTTATTAAGTTGAAAGGTAATTTTGATGAAAAGATGGGGGCCTGTTAACCGTATCTGGGTTCCTCATTGATCCCAGAGAACGGCCTCTCCTAAGGTGGCATAAGGCATGTGGGAAAGGAGAGCCATGTCGGTTGTGGCCCTCTGCTTGGAGGAATGCCTGTGGACTCAGAGAGACACCGTGATTCCCCCACTCAGTCCAGGCTCAGGTCACAAGGCGTCTTTGAAACCGAGAGTAGCTCTGGTGGGACCCAGTGCAGTGGCTTAAGGAACACTGAGTAACCTGTGCTGAGCACTGTCTTCACAGTGTTCCCAGCCTGCTCTGCTGTGCCCCGATTTGAAAATTACTGGGAACTCCTGGGGAGATATGGATACCTAAGGTGTGGCTCAGTGGCCATGATGGAGTCAACCCACCACTCCTTACTGCAGGTGATTAAATGATATTCTAGTATCAGGCTGTGTCAGTACGCTTAGTCATGTTGAAAAGTTTTTATGTTACTCGGTATTGTATGGCTGCGTGTAAGACCATGAATAGTCATGTGTAGATCCTGGTCTGAAGATATTTTCATTTCTCCTCTTTGAGGGTTATATTGGCTAGAGAGAACCTTGCCTGACTTTACTTTTAAAAAAAATTCCAATTCTTTGGTAACAGTTCAGTAATAAGTTTTTGACACTACTACAAAAGCTTGTGTAAGTAACATCTTTCATGAAGAGAATTATACAATGTTTAATATTTTACTTCTTTTTAAAGATTCCTCAGACAACAAGGAAAAGAAATCTTTTAGCCTGGAAGAAAAATCCAAAATCTCCAAAAACCGGGTTCATTATATGAAATTCACAAAGGGTAAGTGAGAGCTGGCATTCACTTGTTGGGTTTCCTGAGGCGCTGTGACTCTTGCCCAGCACTGAGCAATGGCTGCTTGCTTGAAATTCTGAACGTGAGGCCTGGGCCGCCTGGTGGATTGATCTGCAGCAGCCCTGGGTTCCAAGGGCTCAGTATGATGGCAAGTTCCCTGTGCTGACTTGCCAGGAATCTTATTAAAGTGCACATTGGGGTGCAGTGATTCTAAGAACAGCCCAGGGGAGGCTTCAGACTGGGTCCTGTGTCGGCTGAGAGTAGAAGTCAGTGTCTGGTTAGAAGAGATGGCAATGCTATGTAGCTAGATGAGAAAATAATTTGGTTTTCATGTTCATTACAGCTTTTACCCTTTTTTCAGTTCTTAATGGGTGTGGAGGATAGTTCCTGTTATTTGGCAGTTTGGATCATGAATTATATCAAAATCTACACTGTAATGACACATAGTCTCCACAAGTTCTCCATCTCATGGAGTATTGCTGTAGGCATCTCATGGCCGTGGTCAGGGTCAAGATATGCAGTGGTTGGAAATTGGGCAACAAACCCTCCTTTGCTCCTCCCACCTTCCTGGGACATTCCCACCTTCCCCGTGTAGCTCCTCATTGGTGGGTGCACCTTCCCTCTATAGCCATTAGATGGCAGTCGTGTACAGATGAGAAACCTCTGCTTTAACAAGTCCCAGATGCTTCTGTAGAATGGCCACAAGCTATTTATTACAGGCTGTATTTTGTGTGTGCTAGGTGTGATGGTTACTGTTCTGTAGTATCCATATACTATTTGATTGTTCTTTGGGAAATTGGATGTCTATTCCTGTCTCTATGCCAGGAAAAACATATCTCTTTGCCTTGGTCTTGGCATTTTGGGGTTGTTTAACTCCTAGAACCTACCTTAGTTGCTGTGGGAGACATTTCTGACTGGAAACTGTTGCTGGTAGCTCTCCTCCAGGGCCAGGGCCCCAACAGGTAGAACTGGGTTTGGAAGAAGTGAAAGGCATGGCAGAGCCTGGAGTTAGGGAACAGAGTGACTTCCAGGCTCTGTGGGAGGAGAGCTGCAATCCCCTTTGTTCCCTGTGTGGTTTAAGGGGCTCATTTGTGCTATCCATTTCTTTTTCATAGGCAAACACTTTTTTGTTGGAGGCTCATGAGGCTTCTAATCAGGACTTATCTTTGCCACACCATAATCCATTACAGACCAGAAAACGGCTTTGCTGCTCCTTAGATCCTGGTCCCGGAAACAGCCCTGCTTATTTCATTAGACACTATAGGAAGACTACAGACACTGCCGAAGGGTGCTGCAGAGCACACAAATGAATTCACTTTTGGATGACATGCAGCTTTCCCCAGTCCCTCCCCTCTAAATGCATGTAGTCTTCTGATTGTCCTTTAGAACCTGACTTATCTGAAGCATTTGCCCAAGTTATTTAGGATAAACCTCCCTACGTTACTTTAATCTGCTGGATACTGGCTGTGTCTGCTTCCCATTCCTGGTTCAGCCACTCCCTTGCTGGTGACCCTGTCAAACTGCTTGGTGTGTTATGCCTTCATTTCTCTCTCACAGTGAGGTTTGCGTATTTATCAGCCCTGCTCATGAAGAAAGGAAGCCTTACTGTGCAGAGAAGAAAGAGCTGAAGGTGTATTGTGCTAGAGGGAGAGGAGGTGAGGGAGAGGAGGTGTCAGGAAATAGAGGACCCAAAGGCTGGGAATAAGAAAGGAAGAGGAAAAAGGAGTGGAAATCCAGGAAACAGCAGATAACCACTGTCTGCACCATCCAGTACAAGTTGGTGTTGCAGTTCTTTTAATTTCCTAAAAGCTGTTTCTTTCAGTTGGTCTTGTCTCTGGGTATGGATGACAACCATGAACTGTTGTTATCCTAAAGGAGCCTGTCTGGGTCTGCGGAAGCTGGCTTCTGGCTGGTGCTCTCCCAGACACTTCCCGAACCATTTCCCTTCCTTCAAACTCTGTTTCCTCTTCTGTAACAGAGGAGGTATTTGCAAGCTGCCATGAAGCTCAGTGAGGCTCTGTTCTGTGGTTTGTGAGACATGACTCTTCTTATGAAACGCATACTCTTCCAGCATTGTGGAAATAGGGGATTTGAAGTTCATGATGGAGGTTCCTAGTTTCCTGTGCTAATGAGGATGAATCACATCATGTGGTCCAGAAAACTAAAATGTAGGAAGGCAGCCTCTGTACAGCCTGCTGAAGACCTTCCCAGAGCAAGGGAAGCCTTTAGTCCCAGCAGTGGGAGAGAGAGGCATGCAGATCTCTGCATCTAAAGCCAGCCTCATGTACATGAAAAACTACAAAATGCCTGGCTAGAGCTAGTGGTACTGTAATATCTGCTACTGTCTAAATTCCAACTACATCAGTCTTAGTCCTGATTCATAATTACTTATTTTTGTAGCTTCTACTTAGTGATTTGATTTGGAATAATTAATTATGTAATTTTAAGTTACTCTCATCAATATTTGTTTGAAATCTAGCTCCTCCCACTGTTGGTGTATTTTTTTTACTATTTCATTGGGTTCTTATATCTATCATACTTCCAACCCTTATTCCACCCTAATCCTTCTCAACCCCCAACAAGAGGTAGGAGAGAAAGAAGGTTAGAGGGAAAGGGGGGCTTAGACCTCTTTAGACTACTTCCTGCTGATTAGGAGTGTTGGGGTCCTTGAGGCAAGTCTAATCTTCATCATCAGAATATCCAGCAGTAGCAAACCTGCAATCCAGCAAACCCCGAAGCAGGTGGAGCAGCAGCTGCCACAGGCTTTTTCAGGGTTCTCTCACTTATATCCTCTCCAGAGACCCCCCAGAATTAAACGGTCTGCAGCTGGCAAAGATCATGCCCCTCCCAGAGCATGAGATAATTATAGCTAATGGCTATGGACAAACTGAAGCAGCCCTGTATCCCACACCTGGGATTAAAACAAAAGCATATTCATATAACATAATTATGTTTTTAAAGAAACGAAAATTCTCACAACATCCCACAGTAAGACCTGGGTTGTAAGGGACATTGGTTTTGTATTTAATGTATTCTTGACTGAATCATGTAAATGAATTTTGATGCATTCTAGATAAACCTGTTTTTTAATTTAATAAACATATTTACTAAGGCAACATTTCTTTAGGGTTAGGACTATCTATACCTCATTGATCTTATACCTGTGTTATATAGTCCATTTCCTCTCCAGGTGCCAGACTAGTGGGTGCAGTTGGCATTTGTCACTCTGGGAGTCACACACACTCCTCCTCTCAGTGACCACAGTGATGATCTGGAAAAGCTGATAACCGTGATTGATAGCCAAACAGTGACAGATTGATTGCTGTTCTCAGTACAGAATTCCTCTGTAAAAACCTACACCCAGCCTCGAATGGACTTCCTTATGTCTGCGGCTCCTGGAAGCCTTTCTTCCTGGTTCTCCAGATACAGTTGTAGCTAAGCTAGAACAGCCACAGCTAGATAGATAACATCTGTTTTCTGCCCTGTTGATTCTTTTTCTGTTTGTCATCTTGTCAAAGATCTAAGTTTGTCATCAGTCTTTGTTGTGATTTTGACCATAGATCAGAACTGAAGCTAACATCCATTCAAAGTTGAGTTTTACTAGGTGTATTTTGTCCAAGAGTGGCCATAAGTTCATAACATATATACACGATTCAGTCAGAACTATTAGCTGACTCCTAATTTCAAGATCATAGCTGTCTTCCTATTGTACCTACTTACAGGTGTTTTCCTTACGGACTCTGACTCTCATTTCTTCTCTTTGTTCTTGTTTTTCAGATTAAATCCAGAGCAAGTTCTGTACAGCCCTGGTTTCTACACTTAAGTGAACTTTGCTAGAGGATAGAAATTTCTAACCCAAGAATCCATCACTAGAACTCTAGAAACCCTAGCACCTCCATTGAACATTACTGGCTTCCCTTTGAGTCTGAGATTTGTTCTGAATCTCAGTGTGTTTATTTCTTCACATACTAATTGTGAACTGTGACCCTGAGTTCTCTCTTTTCTTTGAACTTTTGCATTCAGTGAGATTGCTATAAAAAGAGGTATAAATTTATGTTTCTTTCAGGGTGGCTCCTCTTTTTAGGGGCTGGGTTAAGGGGAGCTAGCCAGTGGTTTGAGGGTTCTTATTTGTTTTTGAGTTGGCCTTTCTTTCACTGTGTGGCACACCCTGGTTTCGACTGCCCAGTCCTCTTGCCTCTGCTTACAGGGTGCTTGGATTACAGCATGTGTTGTCATGCTTGGTTTCTGATACTCATTCTGAACCGTCTTAAGCTGACTTCCACAGTGAATGTGCTTTGCATTAGGAAGTGGATTGCACTGGAGACAGCTGAGGATAGATCACTGCCTCCCAAGGAGCTGTGCACCTCTCAGCTCTGCAACCACAAGTTTTCTCTGCTGCCTCTCTGGTTTTTATTTCCTATGCTACTGTTTGTGATATGCATCACTCTGTTCTTATGTAGATTCTCCTTGGTTTTGTTGGTTTGTTTTGGTTGGTTGCTTTTTGACTAGGGATTCTTTTGAGTCTGGGGTGCTAGTGTTGGCCTTGGGTGGGAGGAGAGCAACACTGGAAACCTTCCCATCCCTCAGGAACAGGTTGTGCCAACTGTACCATCCATTCCGGTACCACTGCCGCTGAAACTGGTTCTGGCACCTGGTTTTGCATCAAATTGAAGGGTGTTTTGTTTTTTCAATTTTGTAGAGTCACTGAGCAGTGCTATATTTGAATGCCCCAGTGCTAATCAGTGAACCAGAACTTTCTGGGTCATGACATTACTTTGTCAAGTCAGTTTTCTGCAGAAAACCATTGAGCTGGTGACTGTGGAGCTTGGCTTCCAGCTAGAAACCCAGATTCCTGTATGTGACCTGACCTCCCTTCCCCAGTTTAGTAGGCTTCACACGGAGAATTGAGCTTTCAGATGCACTTTCCTTGAAGTTGATGGATGGCAGTGGATTTGGCTGACTGCTCACAGGGTACTGTTGGGTACAAGTGGAAATTCCAAAGTGAATTTTAACTTAGTGGTTTTTGGAGGTTTGGAATTGAGTTCGGTTAGTTTTTAAAACACGATGTTCGATTTTTTGGACACTGTTCTTACGAGAGCCATTTATTTCTCTGTAGTCACCATGTAACCTTCTGTTTAACTAATAGAGCTGTTACAAGTAAGAGCATTTTAAAAAGAATAATTGAGCTTTAATTTGCTTTTATTCTTTTAAATTTTCACTTAGTTATTATTGAGATTTTGTGTGTCAAAAAAATAGTCAATGTGTGAGTATTTAAAGGGTTTGAGGTTATGTGCCTATCGGTATTTTCAGTTCTGCGTTTTGTCTCCTTGAAGGAAATGGGATTGTTTTGCAGATAGGAACCCAGAGATACTCAAGTCCCATCTTGAAGACACAGTAACCCAGAAGGCCACTTCAAAATGAAGCTTTCTTTGCAGTCCATGTGCCAGGTTGTTTGCAGCTCGGAGGGGACTGGACTGCTCTGATCCTATGACAGTCACTGAACCTTTAATTGTAGTTCGTGTTATAATCATAATTGTAAAGTGAGGTCAGAGTCAGGACTGACCCTCTGCTGTTACCTCCTTTCTTTCAGGAGTCACATTTATCTGTGCTTCTCATTTCAAACAAATGGTCTTACTGAAAAGCTTTGTGTTGTTTCTAGGGAAGGACCTGTCCTCTCGGAGTGAAACTGACCTGGACTGCATTTTTGGAAAAAGGAGGAACAAGAAGCTTGCTCAGGTACCAGCTATGGGTGTGCTGCTGTCTGTGTGTCCCCATTCTGCCTCTTCCCTGAGGATGAAAATGTCACAGACAGCTACTCACCCCACTCCTACCTAAACCTCTAGATCCTGGGGATGAGATGGACAGTGGATACATCCTCCATTGTACATGATGGCTTGTTTCAAAACCAGAAGGTACTGATGAACCCATGCTTCATAGTCTATTAGATTCCATTGAGCTGTACATTGCACACAACTTTTGTACTCCTTCCAAATGTGAGAGACAGTCTCATCCTGATGTGAAAACTAAAGACTTTAGCTAGATTGATGGAGCTGCAGATTCTGAAGTCTGCCTGTCTATGGAGTATCTGGGTGTTGTTAGCCCATGTGCACAGTGAGGAGATGAGTCTATATTACAGCCATATGCATGCAGAAAACAATCTGTTTAACTGTGCAGAGGGCAAGCAAAGGTCTCCCTATGTAGTCCTATCTTGGATATACATTGGGTTTGCTTCTGAGTTCTCGGTACAGATGCACCTTCCTTAAATAGTGTTGCTAAGAAACCTTTACCGTGTTACTTACAGCAGTCTGCACAGCAGGGCACAGGCCTTTGATCAGATTGGTTTGGAAATGCTGGTTTTGTTTGGCTCCTCTTCTCAGCTGGGTTAGTGTGTTTCCTCCCTTGACCCCCATAGCAACACTGGCTTGAATGTATGTTTCGCATTGTCAAACATTGTGCCTTACGATTTCATTGTATCTAATGTCTTAAGAAATCCATCTACTGTATTGTACATGTGGACTATTTCATCTGTCAAGTACTTTTGGCAGGACAGTGAACATCTTAAAAGACAAAGGACTTGCTTTGTATACAGGTCTGGGTTCCTAACTCGTGCATCATCCAGTATGGCAATGGTAGGGGGTTCAGTAAATAGAAATTTAATTGTATATCCTCTTGTACGAATTGGATTTTAGTTTTTAAATATTTTTTTAAATGATGCCTTGCATAACTTTGGGGCCGGAATTTATTTGAATATCTTCTCCTTTAGGAGAAGATCAAGCTGCCTTTGGTGCCAGTCACCATCTGCTGGTGTCCATAGTACATTCTTGAGGGGAGATTATTGGATAAATATTTGCTTGTACTACTTTATGTTCTTGAAGATGAGTACAGTTTGTCAGAGATTGGCTTTCAGACGTTGTCTCAGGCTAGAGTAGTTTTCCAGACTGTTGCTGTTTCTCGTTGTTGCAGAACATAAAGCATCTGTCACCACAGGCCTCTGCTCTGACTTCTCTGACTTCTCTGCTTATTGGTGCAGCATTTCTTGCAGCTGTACAGGCTCTCAGAGGAGCATAGCTCCTGCCTGCATCTGGCTATTCAGAAGAACTTGCTTAATGAGTGAAGGAGCATCCCAAACTGTCAGTTACTCAGAACTGTTAGTAAATTGCTCTATGCAGGGATGGATGACCGTACTTGTCTAGTTTTTGAGTGTTTTAGTTTTTCAACTTGGTTCTGCATTAGTTGGAAAACAGTGAAGCAGAGTGCTCCCTAAATTGGATCTGCCTGCATCCTCTATGGAGACAAAGAAAGGGTCCTGTATACTGAATTGAAATTACTTGGCCCTTAGCTTGTTACTTCTGGGAATTATGTGTTGTTCTCAATGGGGGTGGGGCTGCATTGGAGAGTGTCATTTCTCCGTGCATGTATGTGTGTATGTTTGTGTGTATGTGTGTGTGTGTCCCACAGTTTGCAGATTGAAGTTAGAAGACACTGAAAAACAAATTCCATTAGTTCCTATCTGGGTGAACTTCCTGATACTTTCTAGTTGGCTCCCCCTCTCATTTATTTTCCCTCCCCCACCTTCCCAGCTTCCTTCCTCCATCCAGCTTATTTCCTGACTCAGCCTTATCACTAGAGAAAATACTCCTGAACCATAGCGAGGCTTGGAAATGTGTTACTAACAGTCTCACTTTGTTTCTTTAAACAACAAGCCTCTGGCATAGGCTCCTGGCAAGTAAGTGTTTGTGTCGTCACCATATGACCTGACTGAATTAGAACCCCCCATTGTTTTGTGTATACTTAAGACACCAAATTAATGCTGGCTTTCTTTGTATGGCTTCTTTAAGTCTGTGCACCATTCTCATTTCATGTTACACATCCACTCTAACATGTCTTCCTCGTCATTTGACCTGAACACTGCTTCCATGCAGACACCTTTCTATTTGGTCAGATTAATTCATGAGGCATTTTATAGACCATTTTTTCTTTTCCTGGTTGGATGCAGTACCTTAAATCTCTTGTGAAAGAAAAAAAATTTTTTTTCTTCAAAATGTTAAAAGATTTCTTACTTAAAATATCTTGGAATTGGAGGCTTGTTTTTGTCTATTCATTCTAGATTTCCATGCTAACACTCTATACTACTGAGCTAGGTTGAGTTGGTAAGTAATCTAGAGGATGTGGCCCTCCATCTGCATCCTCACTGCAGAGCTAGGCGCCAGAGAGGCAGGCATTTGTGATCTGCTAAGCACCTTTTAATTAGAATACATCTAGCCCATGTTCATAAATATGCGATGTGATACACTTGAATTCTACAGTTTATTCTTCTTCATCCATAATGATTTGTTTGTCACTGTCTAGCCATTGATAACAGAATCCAGAGTCAAATAGTCTAAGTTGGAACTTTTGGTCCAATCTTTACCTGTTAAAGGTGAATTAATGATATGTGTAAAGTCTCATTGAATCAGTACATTAGAGAGTAGGACATGTAATCTGAGACTTGTAGCATGACATTGGCCTGAATATGGGCAGGTGCTTCTTTCTGTAGAGGGTTGTGCCTTTTGCTTGTCTGCTGCCAGCAGATTGACTTGTTGCCTTCAGGCCTGGGTGCCATATTTTAAAGAGTGTGTTCAGAGACATATTCATGGAAAAGGTTTCTGAGATGTGTGCTGTGCACTGGAGCAGGCAGCAGAGCTGGGTGTGGTTCACAGGTGAGCCGTGAAGGGAGGAAACAAGCTCAAAGTGGAGCTGCTCTGGGAGTGAAGCAGCTCAGACTGACCACTGGGTAGCAGCTAAAGATGCAGCGGTGGTCCGTTTCCAGCAGGAAGTCTTGTGTAGATAACAATGACTGAAAGGCCCATGAGCCTTCAATCCTAAGCTTTGATTCCGGAGGATGAGCACCTGCATGACTTGCTGCTGGAATCCATGGTACAGCATGTTTTATTGAACTACCAGCCATCATTTATTACTTAAGTTTTCTTGTTTCTCATAATGGACAACTGGGCTTTGTCCACTTATATTCTTTGTCCAAGAGGTGGATATGAAGATCTTGAAGTGGTTGTTCAAGAGAGTGATGGCAAGGGTAAGGTGGATATTCCTTGGATATTGGATATTGTTTATCTGTAAACTCTGAATTATATGTCCTGGTAGCAGGTTCCATTTTCCACCAAGGGCATAGGCAATGCATCCCATTTGACATGCTCTTATAGGTTCCTTATGACCTCTTCACCTCCACCTGCCCTTCCCCAACCTTGGATGGCTTTGATTTGCTTGCAGCCAATAGATTAGCTGTGCAGATGCTAGTGGAGCTTTGGAAGCCGTATGAGCTAGAGCATTTGCTTGGAGCTTTGAGGTGAGCAGTCATCTGCCTTGAACTACTATATTGAGAAACCCAACACCCACATGAAGAGCCCTTGACCTTGCTAATGGCAGGCAAGGCCACAGGGAACTAGGAATAGAGACAGGCTTTGGAGTCTGTGCTTCTAGTGCACAGAAGATCTCAAATTCCTGTGCCACTGGGCCCCTACTTGCCAGTGTAACTGAGTGAGTAGTCTTTAAGTCAGGGACTGAAGGAAACTGATGAAGATGCTAAGATGCATGCCGAGGGAATAGCTGTAACTATTTCATAGATAGGCAAAGCATCTATGTGTCTGCTCTAGTAGATGTGTGTCTTTGGCTTTCCTTGGTAGCCAGAAAGGCTGGTAGTTTTCCATGTTTGTGTGTGGAATTGTATAGCCTGCTGCTTCCTCCATTTCTCAATGTACTAACTATGCTGTCTCCTGGATATGAGCAACTCTATCTGCACGCTTTTGCATTTGGATTTGCTTCCTTGTGCTTCAGTGCCTGCCAGTGGCCTGGGGATGGAGAAGACACCTGGACCTTATGGCTCGAGGGAGCTTGTATGGCAGGAGTAGAATGTGGGGGTGGAATTGGCCATGGGGGTACTTGCTTGCTCTGGGTTCAGAGCGCAGGAGAAACCATTGCAGTGAGCAGGAAGCATTGCAGAGCCACTTTTCCTATCGAGCTCAGCCTTTGATAAAGGGACGAAGAGTAAGCTATTGACTTTTAGGTGTCCGTTCTATCAGTGGTCTGTTAATCACAGAGGATAAATTATTGTTCCTCAGAAACGGGAAGGACTACCTTGGCCTGAAGGCAGTTGTGCCTTTCTTTTATTTATTTTTCCTTTATTGGTAGGGCTCACTTCTAGCCATTTGCTCCTTGGGGGTTTTGTTAAGGACTGAAGGGAAGCTGAAGGGCACTCTTGATTTATCTCCTATCCTTTCCTTTTGGTCACTCCACGGGGCTAAAATAGCCGAGTTGGCTTTAATATGTCGCCATTAGAGACCAAACATTAGCTGCAATAAACCATCATGCCTCACAATGAAAAATGTCCCCTGATTGGCTAATTAATCAGTCAAAGGGGAATGACATGGCTCTCGGCTTGAGGGACTCTGCTAGAGAGAAACAGGCTGTTGATAAATGGTTTTCCAACAAATTCATATATCAAGGAAACTTAGTCATTTTTTAACTACAGTTTGTGTGACTGCAATTTTTTTCCCCAACTTTTTCTTTTCTGCTGCCCTTGCTGTTTAGGCAGCGTTTGTGTGGTTGATAGAAAAGTATAGGATTTTAGATAGGAGAAAATAAGTGCTCTCTACTTACTCACGTCTGTTAGGCTGATGGGTTTCTCCTGTCTGGGCTTATTCAGAGGTGAAGTCCAACAGCTTTCTACATAATAATTTGTGAGATTCTCTTTGCCTGCCTTCCTTCAAAGTTAAACTCTCCCGCATCCTGAGGCTAAGTCCTGGCCCAAGTAGTTGCTGGCAGTGCTTGTTCCCTCCAAGTTCGTATTTTCTCATCTTTAAATGGGGCCAAGGAGGGGCTCCCCTGCTTTGGCTGTGAGGGGGAGGGAGGTAACCCATGTGACATTTGCAGAGGTGGCCAGCACATAGAATAGACTCTTTAAATGTCTGCTACTTATTTTTTTTATATCAAATTAATACTATCCATAGGTGTGGAAATGTTAGGCTGCATGGAGTAGCTCATGATGAAAAGAGCATTCCTCCCACACCCCTGCTGCTCCAGCTCGCCCGCCTGCTCCCCACAACGCCTTCACTCCTTTTACCTTTATATTTTAATATAAAATCTTATATTGACATTTCTTCCTTTTTTTTTAATTTGCCTCATAAATTTTATTCACAATGCATATCAGTTTCTTCCATTCCCAAAGCACATCTCTTAGTACCCTGGAAAGATACAGGAAGGTGAGAGGAGAGGCTGGGGACTGGGAGACTCTGCAGTCCCAGCCTTCCCATCCAGGCCTCTCACCAGAGCATAGCTGATCCTCACTATCGCCCCTCTCACCCATTCGATTCTGTGAGAAAGACCAGAAAATCCATTCCTATTTAAAAAACAAAATAGCCAGGACATGAGATTCTGACAACCAGTGGAGAAAGGAGGTAAAGGGAGCAGGTACTGTCACTGCCTGTTCAGGGCCTGCTTCCTTGCCGTATCGTTCAGCCCCTGATTATCCCTCTCACCCGCTGGTACCTGCACATAGCTGATCATAGGTGGTTCTGACCCGGTGTCTTTAGTAGTTACCCACTGAGTAGCTAGGTAACATTTAAGTAGTTGTATAATTAAATTGATCAATAGATTGAACTTTAATGCTAAGCTTATGGATTTCTTTTCCTATTGATGGCAGAAGCAGCTTAAGGGAGGAAAGAAGGGTTAACTTTGCCTTCTAGTTCCAGGGTTATATAACAGCAAGAATGTGAGGCAGCTAAGCATATTGCATCTATAGTCAGGAAGAGATGAAGAGAAGATAGCTTGTGGGTCTTGGGGATTGATGTCCGGTTCTCAGACCTGGTAGCAAGCACCGTTACCCACTGAGGCATCTTCAGTTTGGACTGTTGCCCATTGGATGGTGCTGCTCCCATTCAAGTCTGTCCTCCGCAGTTACTAAGCTTTCTGGAAGACCCTAGAGACAACCGGAAAGTATATCTCTGTGGTGGTTCTAAATCTAGCCAGGTTGACATTGAAGATTAACCATCACAGTTTTGCATACTAAGAGGTACTCAAAATCATTTAGATAGTAGGTCTAATTTCAACAGAAAGAAAAGTGTTTTCTGATGCTAATCAAGAGCCTTCTATCTCATAGATCACTTGATGTGCTCCTGGAGTGACACAGTCAAAGTCCCTAAAGAAAATTGAACTTAAAGCCAGTGAAGTCCAAAAGTAGTCTGTAGTTATAGAAACTATAGAGTATAGAGGCTATAGGCTTAATGCCCTCATAAAGACAGAAACAGAAGTCTAAGATGTAGGCTATAGCTCAAGACAACTGGCACAATTTTGACTGTGAGCCCATGGTGTAGGAGGGAAATGAGGTAGTGGACAAAACGGTGTTGTGTATAGAGAGTCCCAATGCAATGTAATAACCATGTGTCTATGGAGGCTTGTTCCAGACTTCATTTGGCCATACACAAGATGGCTAAAGGCTGGTTCTTGATGTGCCTTAAATGCTGATACTTACTTTATTTAGTGTACTGTAGGTGTGATTATGTAAGATTGTTTCTTGGCTTCTTACTGACGTGTATGGTTTGCTTGTTTTTTATGGTGCTTGGCATCAAACCCAGGGCCTTGTGCATACTAGGTAAGTGATAAACCACTGAGCTATGGTATTTTAAAATTTGTTGGAAAGAGTATGGACATGCCTTAGGGTTTTGTTGCTGTGAAGAGAAACTAGGACCATGGCAACTCTTATAAAGGTCAACAGTTAGTTGGCCTGGTTTATAGTCCATTATTCATGACAAGAAGCATGGAGGTGCACAGGCAGACCTAGTGCTAGAGAAGTGGCTGAGAAGTCTAATTCAGATTGACAGGCAACAGGAAAAGAGAGTGACACTGGGCCTGGCTTGAATATTTGAAACCTCCAGCTTTCTCTAACACTTTCTCCAGCCTTCTCTAACAAGGCCACACAGCTTAATAGTGCCACTCCCCAGGAGCCTGCTATGGGGGCCATTTTCATTCAAATCACCACAGGAAGCTTGTTAATTTTTTTTTTCCTTTTAGGTTTTTGTTTGGTTTTGGTTTTGCTTTGAGACAGGGTTTCTCAGCAACTTAAGACTATACAGTCTTTTCTCAAATCTAGGAGTCCATCTGTCTCTGCCTCTCTGAGAGCTGGGATTAAAAGCTTGTGCTCCCATGCCTGACTTTGTGTTTGTTTGTTTGTTTGTTTACAGGTTTTAATGATGTGTTCTTTACCATTTTCTTCCACTCTACCAAAGACAGCTTAATTATTTTGTGTGGTAAATTTAAAATGTCATCATTCTTAAGATACTCTTGGTCTTTCTGTTAAGTATACTAATGATAATAGAAGTCAGGCTGTTAGCAGAAAGTAAATGTTTTGGATCTCTCTGGAATCTAATGCCCATTCCTTTGTGCACCCTTGAATCTCTAGAGAGCTAACACAGGGAAGTGAGGTGAGGGAGTGGAGTTCTTGCCTCCTCCTGGGCCCACTGTCCCGTCTTCTCATTGCTGGGGAGGAGCAGCAGCTTAAGACTCTACAGTAAATGAAAGGGTTTTGCTGACATTCGGGATCTGGCACAGACACAAGTCCCCAAATCGGAGGCATTTTTAAAGGAGGTGCTTTTCTTGTGTCACGAAAGATTGGAGTACAAAGCTTCTTTTTGCCTGGAATATTGGACAGCTCAATTACTGTCCCCGTACAAGTAAAATTCCTACAGCCTGGGGTGGCATTCCGAGTGTCTTTGGCATCTGCATAGCACAATATGTATGACAAATGGAGTGTCCTCTGCCAGGGAAACAGCTGTGTGTAGCGTGAAAAGCCTCACGTTGAATCATCTGTATGTGCACCTAGAAGGTGTGGCTTGTGACTGCTCCAGAGGCTTCTGGATTCAGTGTCATCTTACCTTTAATTTAAAAACAAAACAACAACAAAAAAAAACTTACTCACTTTGCATCCTGCTCACTGCCTCCCTCCCAGTCACCCCTCCCAAAATTCTTCCACCACCCCCCTCCTCTGAGCAGGTAGGGGCCCCTAGGTGTCCCCCTACCCAGGCACACCAAGTCTCTGTGAGGCTAGGCACATCTTCTCCCCCTGAGGCAAGCCCAGCTAGAAGAACATATCCGCGTACAGGGAACAGCCTTTTTATTCGCTCCTTTATTTGGAGTTGTGGGTTCTCTCCTGTGAGCACTTGTTTATCAGCAGAGTGCAGTGAGTGGTACTAGGTATGTCTTCACTTCCCTTTCACTGCAGAGGAATGCTGCTCCTGAGCCACATTTAGATGGTTCTAGTGTGTGTAGTCTTGTTGCTGTTGCTCTTTGGCCAGCACAGTCATGGCCAGTGCGGAGGTACCATGCCTTATGGCAGCTGTGCTTCTTTAGCAGGGATCTTGCTGCCCCTTGGAATGCAGTTCCCAGCAGGTAGAGTGGTGCCAGGAACTCTTTCTCATTATAGAGCTTCTCTCAGAGGCAAACCTGCCCAGCTGACCTTGGTCTAGTTGCATCTTTTTTGTGGAGATGGCTTAAGTCAGGGACTTGGGCTCACGTCCCCATTATGTCAGTCCTCAGAATGATTGACAATTTTATAATTACCCATCACCTCCAGAGAAAGGAAGCCAAGGTCCAGAGAGAAAAAGCTTGCTTAGTCCACCATGAAGCAGGACTGAGAGTTCCAGGCTGTGCTTCTGTGTGAAGAATTTAAAAATTAAATAAACCCAGCGGCAGTGCAGTCCTCACTCACTACCTGCCCCAAGTTTCTGGGTTCCCAATGAAAGACACACACAGCCTTTATAGTTTTATATGCCTAAATTGGCTCAATAGCTGGGCCAGTTTCTAACCTCCATGTGGTTAATCCACCCCCCCTGCCGCCAATAATCCCAAATTATTACTTATAGAGAAACCCTGTCTTGAAAAACCAAAAAAAGAAAAAAAAGATTACTTACTAACTCCTACATTCTATCTTGGCTGCTCTGGATCCAGAGTGATGCCCGCCTGGACGCACTGCCCTCTCCAACCTCCTTCCTGGGAGCTATGCCTCCCTGTCATTCACTCTCCTCAGGCATGGGGCTCACCTCTCCTCCTTCTTTCTCCCTGTCCATAGCCCAGGAATCCTAAAAGTCCCGCCTCTGTCTGCCCTACTTAGCCATTGGCTGTTGACATCTTTATTTACCAATCAGAACTAACTAAGGGGCAGGATCCCTCAGTGTCTTACTTACAGACACTCTTGCAAACAGGTTTTTGGGGAATATAATTAGCATGAGAATATAAGCAGCTACATTTCCCCCTTTTGTCCAATTAAAAAGGCCTTTTCTCTCAGGTATACATTGAAAATATAACAATTATGTAAACTATAAAGTTTGATATATACTAATAATGTCCAAAATTGTCTATCAATTTCGTCAATTTAGACACACTACTCTTATTATCTATCCTAACTTAAAGAGTTTACAATTCTATACCTGAATTATGTATTGATTTTAACTTGCATTAACAATCTGAAAACCATCCTTTCAAATTTAGAATATCTTCTTTAATGCGAAACAACTTAAGTTCAATTATGAGACTATAACTAGTTTTCAAACCTGTCAGAAATCTGAGAAGGAATTAAATATTACTTGAATATGTAGGAAGCACAAATTGCTCTGGGCTCTGCTTCTTCACCTGGGGAGCCTAAGGCCTATGTAGATGTGAAGATTAACCGTTAGTTACCTTTAGCTAGTCAGCCAGCGCCTAGGTCTTGATCAGTTGCTTCTGGTAGAGGCAGGTCAGTTGCAGTTTGTGCTTAGCAAACCCTCAGTGAACTATCTGATTTCCTTGCTACCTCTGCACTGTTTTGCAGGGTGAGCCATGATTGCTTCATGATGCTAGGAAAAGGTCACTGTTGCTGCTGCTGTGGCTGTTGTTGTTGAGACAGGGTCTCCCTATGCAGTTCATGCCAGCTTTGAACTTATGATGTAACCTAAACTGTCCCCAAACTTGAAATCTCCCTGCTTCTGCCTCCCCAGTGCCTGCCCTTGTTAAGGGTTTTTGATTCTAGGATTCCACTTCTCAGGAAGTGTTTTCATAAATGTCTTATCTCAATCGTCCTAAGCAAAGACAGTAAATCTAGAGGAGAAACCTTTCTTAGGACCCTATAAGATGCAGTTGACTTACTAAATTTAGCCTTGGCCAGATCTGTGGTTGCTGCACAGAGTAGTACAGGCCCTGCAGCAGGGCCCATTGTCTTGGCTGTGGGAAGGCTGGGAGGAGAGCGGTTCCCGGTTCCCTCTGCTTTTGAGGCTAGCAGAGCACTAAAAATTCCTACTTGTTCCCAGCCAGATCATGTATGCTAACGCCATTCTGTTTTAGTTAGCTGTGGCCAAAAAAGTCCAATGTACTAAGTAAATGGTTCAGTAGAAGAACCATGGGACAGTGCTCCCTGGCATTGGGTGACACCCTGTGGTGGCTTTGGATCACACTGGCACGCTTCAGCTGTACAGGTTTGTTTCTATGTCATGTAGTCTATAGTCATCAAAGCCTGGGAAGAGCACCAGATCTGTATTTCAGGCTTTTACTAGGTTACAGTCCTGCATGTGATCTCACTTTGTGGAAGTGACAGCAGAGGTAAAAGGGTGTTAATTAAGCAAATCAAAACTAGGTAAATGAGTCTTACAGACCAGAAATAACAAACAGAAATGAGACCACATAGTAAGTAGCAAGAACAGGTCTGTCATTTCACAGACCTGCACTGAAGTCCTCTGCACTTCTAATCATGACTTTCACAGGAATTCAACCCATCTGAGCTTCACTGGTCAGCCAGAAATACAATCCCAGCAGTGGCTACTGAGGTCCTCACTCAAGCATCGGTAGAAAGTCACACTAACCAGAAAAACTTCCTTTGCCCAATAATGTCCTAGCTTTACTGCTTATCAGATGTTCCCATCTATCTTGGAAAATAGTGCCTTCCCTTGGCCTCCTGCTAAGTGATTCTTACCAAAAGGCTGTGAGCTGTGACTGTAGATAGCAGGCCTCTGTGCCGAGTCACATGACGGGTCACACTTTTGTCTGATAAACCCAGTTGAGAGAGACAAGTAGGATGACAGCTATAAAGCTCTCTCCCTGGGATATGACCACCTGGTTCTGCCTTCTCTGGAGGCCTTTTCCTATCAAAGCCAAGTGGGTGTTGAGGGAACTGCATGGGAATAAGCTGCGCAGGAAATGGAGGCGACAGTCTTCACCTGCCTGGCTGCTCTCAGGCCTGTGAGAAATCCTGCACTCTAAAGCCTGCACCCTAAAGCCCAGCACTGACACGCTGATGCACACACACCCTGTCAGCTTTACTGCTCATCAGTATGGGGATTTCAAACTACTAGCATAAAACTGCAGGTTTTCAGTAAAACATTTAACTTAATGAGTTGCCCTGCCATTTTTGTGACTATTTCTCCTAAGTATAACAAAATAGATTTTTTAATGGCAATATTAAGCTTTTCTCTAACTACCATGCTTATTGCAATAGTTTAAGCTGCTAGCTGTGGCTTACCAGTTTTTTAGAAATTAGAGGTCATCATTTCTAATTCCTTTCTGGAAAAGTAGGTTTAGGTGCAAACTCAATTTTTTAAAGTTTATGTGATGGAGGGTTACCTTAGTTAGAACTTTTCTGCTGTGAACAGACATCATGATAAAAGCAACTCTTAAAAGGACAACATTTAATTGGGGCTGGCTTACAGGTTCAGAGGTTCAATCCATTATCATCAGGACAGGAACATGGCAGCATCCAGGCAGGCATGGTGCAGGAGGAGCTGAGAGTTCTAGATCTTCATCTGAAGGCTGCTAGCGTAATACTGGCTTCAAAACCCTCGCCCACAGTGACACACCTACCCTGACAAGGCCACACCTCCAGTATATTCAAACCATTACAAAGGTCTATGTCTTTCTTTATTTTTTTTCTAAGATTTATTTATTTATTTATTTATTTATTTATTTATTTATTTATTTATTTGAGTGCGCTGTAGCTGTCTTTGGACACACCAGAAGAGGCATCGGATCCCATTACAGATGGTTGTAAGCCACCATGTTGTTGCTGAGAATTGAACTCAGGACCTCTGAAAGAGCAGTCAGTAAGTGCTCTTAACTGCAGAGCCATCTCTCCAGCGGTCTGTTTCTTACAAATAGCAGAAAATGATATGTAAACATAATACATTTCTGAGCATAATTGATCATAACCACTAAGTAAGATGTAAAATGTTCTTCCCCTGGAGGGCCTGCCAGGAAGAGGATGGCTCTTTGACCTTGTGAGTGATGGCTTTGTTTCCTACAGGCCATTCTTCCTTGTGCAGTTTAGGGTGTCTTTTGGAAAGCTGGCACTAGGTGGAGCTACTGAGTAGTAACGTTCACTGCCTCCAGTTCATGGCTAAAGACACTTAAATATTCAGTCTCTGCCTAAAGTAGATAAGTTGGCATTTTTAAACCAATTTCTAGAAAACTGATGTATGATTGCAGAGGCACAAATTCAAAATAATTCCTTTTCCTCCACTTAAAATAAAAGATGGTTTCCCCTTTTGAGAGTTGCAAAAGCAACAGGTGACTGAAAGATCAGCTTGGTTCAGTTTGTTACCAGTGTGCTGCCCCACACAGCCATCCATGATGCAGCTTCAGAATTACCTGCTTGACTGTTTGCTCTCAAGAGTCCGAGCTACTAGCTGGGCTGATTAAAGGAATGTAACTATGTTTTTTCTTCATTAATAATTTCCATTGTAGAGCTGGAGATGTAGCCTAGCACCCACCCATGGGGTAGAGGCAAGGGGACCATGCTGTAGAAGAGCACGTGTTTGCGAGTAGAGAAAGATTGGCATTAGATCGGCTGCAGTTGAAGCTGTGGCCAGTGCCTCATGTTAGTTCTTCACCTCGCCCAACTCCCAAGTGTCCTGTGGATTATAGACATTTGGAAGCATGCAGTCAATTAACAAAGCTATATTGCAGCCTTCTTAGAGCTTTTCTGTGTTAGTGAACATAGCCCTCCTCCTAGTTATCATATGTAGAACCTATTATTTATTTATTTAGGCTCCTGGGATTAAACTGTGGAAAGATGTTCTGCATGACTAAGAGAAGAAACCACTAGTCAAGAAAAAGAAGTGAAAGCAGAGCAACTTTGCCAGATTAAGATTGTCTGGAGTAAGCTGATTGGTTTCAGAATGCTTCCCATGTCCTGTGTGGTCCAGTCACCCCCACAGCTGAGGAGGCTATTCTGAGACACCAGTGGATTTTAGAAACCTTGGAGACTACTCAGCCCTGTGAAATGTATACTGTGCCCTTACTCTATGAACTGTAGCATTGCCAAATAGTACTGGAGATAGTCTGTCCCAGGTTCCATGCCCTGGAGTAACTTTTGCAACCCTCTGCCTATACTTAGGACTCATTATTAAGTAAAATTAGGGTTCTTTAAACACAAGAGCTGTGACACTAGGCAGTTTATCAGATAACAAATTATTATCAATGACTAACAGGTGAGCAGCATATATACCATGAACACACTGAACAAAAAGACAATTTGTGTTCCAGGCAAGATTATGTCAGATGTTATCACTCCTATTAGAACTGTGAAGTTTAAATTGTATTTTTCTGCAACTTTGTATTTAGTACTTTCAGACTGTGGTTAAGCTTGGAAACCTAAGCCATAAGAAAGAGGATTGTTCTAGAGAGTCTGGGAAATTTTAGAGCTAAACAAATAGAATGGCAGTCTGGAAATCATGCCTAGTGAGCTGGGTAATCCATATAATTGAGAATTGTTGTCATGGTTTTTGTGAGTCTGTCCTCCAGAAGACAGACTGATACCAAGTGGTTCTGAGGTAACGGTAGAAATGCAAGATAATCAGTCAGCACAGTGCCCATGTCAGAGTTTTGCACACTAATCTCTACCCTGGTTAAAATTCCTTTGTACTCCACATGGCCTAGGGGACCTGTGCCTTCAGTCCTTGACTCTGACTTCATGGTGAAGCTCTTCTTCCTAGACTGCTCATTATTCAGCTTTTACCCAGAATGCCCAGAAGCCTCCCATCCAAGCAGATGAGTCATTCCTGTGCATCATTGTGTGCTTCTATAACCAGCTTCAGCTCCATCCCTTCTTAATCACATCCCCATGTGATCCTACTGGTACTCTAACACTCCAGCTTTGCCACCACAGGACTCCCAGCATCCCTGGCTACTTACCTGTGTTAAAACACTGTTGGACGCTTCTGTGACTGAAAGAGTTCAGTGTAACCCTCCTTTAGGCACTTAAAGCAATTGTTCTGTTTTTGGTTTTCTGTACAAAAATCTTTGTTCAAATGAATGGGGTGGAAGCTTAGATACCATGAGGGGCATGTGGTGTTTATGAGTGAGAGCCTGTTTGTGATTGTTGGTTCATAGTGGCTGTCAAATTTGGAACTCTCTGGCATAGACCTGTATGTTAAAAATGAGGTCACTTTGATTTTTAACACTGACCAACTTCAGTGACACTGTGTTTTGAAAGTCTTGGAGATTCATTTTGTTTTCCTATAATCAATGAGTAAGTCATGAAGTTCTGAGGTAAATGCTTAGTTTTTCCATAAAGTGACATTAATTGCTGGAGATTTTGGTTGATAGCTTCCGAAGGGTGCTTTTGCTTCTTTGATTATAGGAGTGTTGGGGTGGGACCTGAGCCAAGCCTTTGTAGCTAAGCAAGAGAAATTTCTATGTACTTACTTGTCTGAGATGGAGGTTCGATAACCTTTAGCCTTGGATATTTATTTAAGAAACATCAAAAACAACCAAGTCTCCTATGTAGTCCTGGCTGGCCTGGAACTCCCAGCTATCCTTTGCCTTCTGAGTATACCACCAGGCCTGGCTTGAGGTGTGGGTGTTTGTTTGTTTGTTTGTTTTGTTTGTTTCTCTTGTAGATCCAGTAGACTTTCTTTTATATTGAAATTTCACCTAGCCAAAACGACTTTTTGTAGCAAATTAATCTTAAGAGTTTAAAAAATAATTTTGTTTTGTTTTGTCTTTTTTTTAATTAATTTTTTAATTTATTTATTGTATGAGTGCTCTGCTGTGTATGCATCTACAGGCCAGAAGAGGATCAGATCCCCTTATAGATGGTTGTGAGCCATCATGTGGTCGCTGGGAATTGAACTCAGGACCTCTAGAAGAGCAGCCAGTGCTCTTAACTGCTGAGTCATCTCACTAGCCCATAATCTTAGTTTTACATTTAGAAAGTCAGCGGTTAAGAGCACTGGCTGCTCTGCCAGAGGTCCTAAGTTCAATTCCCAGCAAGTATATGGTGGCTCACAACCATCTGTAATGGGATAATGCCCTCCTCTGGCATGCAGGTGTAAATGCAAGTAGAGCATTCATATGCCTAAAATAAACAAATAACTCTTAGAAAGAAGGAAGAAAGAAAAGGAAGCCATCACACTCTTGAATTTTATTTTCCTGATTTAACAGGCATCAGTCTTCCCAGTGAGTTATCTGGAAAAATATTCCATGTTTATTTCCCTTCTTTGTCACCATCCCTCCTCAACCGTGTTGAAGTCCTCAGTGTGCCTTGGACAGGAAGCCTCTCAGTAAATACAGTAGACGACGGTCTCCATTGTTGGGAAGAATTCAGAGCACCTTTTATGTGGTGTCATAAAAACTAAGCACCGTCTTCACAAAGTTTTTGCACTAGGATTGGAGCTTGTAATGCCAAGTCTAATGCGAAGGCACCATGCTACTAATTTAAAGTTATACCAACTAAAGAAGTTATTCGTATGTTCTGATTGTTTTAGCCCCAAGTCCACATAGAGTAATGCTAACTTTGTGAATAACATGGCTCTTCTTTGTAGGTAAAGAAGGTATTTGTACAGATAGTTACAGGCTCTACATTTTCATTTTTTAAATTTTATTACATTTGTTTGTTTGTGGTGAGGGTACATGTGCCATGGTGTGATGTAGAGCTCAGCGGACAACTTGTAGGAGTTGGTTTTCTCTTTCCATCATGTCCTGAGGATTATACTTAGGTCCTTAGATTTAGCAGCAAGTGTGCTTAGCCACAGAACATCTTGCCAGCCCAGAACCTATATATTTTGTTATATTTACAATTAAAATTTAAATTACTAGGAAAAGAAATAGCAAGCAGTGAATTGTGAGACATAAGCAAGAGCTGAACATTCATAGTTCTTAGGAATCTGCCTAAAAACCTATCTCTTCATTTGCCACTCATAACTTTCTCATTTTGTTTGCGTATGTAATGCATGTGTGAATTTAAGTTTGTGTGTGGGGGGGGGGGGGGGTGTACGTGTACCTGTGTGTATAGAGGCCAGAGGCTGACATTGTGTGTCTTTCTAGATGACTTGACCGTCAGAGATTCAAACCCAGCTTCTTTTGATTATGTTAGGCATTTTACTGACTGAGCCCTCTCCACAGCCCAACTTTCCCATTCTCAAGGAGAAAAATCAATAAAGAATTGCTTAGTTAATAAAAATATAATTGCTAGGCAACTATCCAGTCTCCCATGTTTGGCTTATATTTAGTTGCCCAAATTTAAAGCCATTTCTATATCTCTGACTATAGTTATCATCTCAGTGTCAAGCAGTATTGCTTTACGCACCCCAGGTGAATTATTTGCCTTTTTTTTTTAACCTGTTTTTGTTTGAATCTGTTACAGGTACTTACTGCAATAATGTTTGTTTAAAGATTATCTGTATAAGTAATATGGAGTATAGGAAAGTGCCCATATGTCACTGTGACTCACAGCAGTATTAACTGTGTTCATGGCTCTTCTGTGAGGGCGATGCCTGAGGCTGAGTAACTTATGCCCTGTTCTTCCTTTCCTCTTTAAAAATGTTGGCCCTTTTTGGTATAGCTAACGTTAATGATCTTTCATAATTCAAATGAAAATAAACTCCTTTACTCCAAAGGACGCCTGTGTCCTTTCCCTTGCATCAGCTTGTTTGAAGTTTTGGGTAGAAAAGGTAATGATCTGGACAAAACTTTTAAGCAGACTGAGCGTAGAGCCCCACCTTTTGGCTCTTGACATGATAATAATTCATTGAAAAATCTCTTGTAGACCAGCTAACAGAGGAGTGTGTAGATAATGTGCTCGCTTATTAAAACGGTGCAGGCAGATACTCTGAGATACAGGAGTATCTGTATTGAGGTCAGGAATTACTAAAGCTTGTACTTATAAGAGGTTTCTGAAGGGCAGAGGCCTTGCTATCATTACCCTTACTTTTATCTTACCCCTAGCAAAATGGCAGCATGCAGGGGCCACTCAGAAGATACAGGTGAGGGTTGAGGCACATGTGGCAACTGTATTGGGATGAAGCTGCCTAGATGGTCCAAGCTGGGTTATGCCTTGGATCATGCCAGCTTTCTACAGGAAGGTGAGATGCCCAGCAGTAAGAGGTGGAAGTCATGGTGCAGCCAAATGGAATGAGACAGTAGCCCATCCTCATGCTACCATACCACAGTGCTTGAGTGAGTGTGGACACCTCCTCACAGGGAAAACCACGAGAGAGGCGTAGGAACTTTCTGAAAGTGCAATAGCAGCAGTATCTGTGTGAGGGGCAAAGGAGTGGCCGCCTTTAACCAGCCCAGACTCAAGGGCCTGCACCTGCCACTGCCTACACCTAACGGCAGATGCCACTGGAGTGAGGGCCAGCTCTTGCTCTCTTTGTCTCACTCTATGTATGTGTGCAGGCATGTGTGTTTGTGTATGAATGCCACATGCATGCAGTTATCCATAGAGTCCAGAAGAGGGTGTTAGACTGGAGTTACTGGCAGTTCTAAACCACCCAACTGGGTGCTGGGAACTTCAGGTGCTCTGGAAAAACAGCAAGCACTCGTAACTTCTGAGCCAATTCTCCAGCCCTACTTACAGTATTTTTATTTCTTTCGTGTGTGGGAGTGTGTACGTATGTATGACAGTGCTCAAGCACCTTGCCACAAGCATGGAAGTCAGATGACAACCTGCAGGAAGGAGTTCGTTCTTTCCTACTAGAGTTGAGCTCAGGTTGTCAGGTTTCTAATTACTTGCTGGGTCTTCTCTATGTATTTTAATATCAAGCACTCTGGTATTATTAAAACAGTAAATGTCCACTCTAGAAAAGTCACAAGCTGAACCAGTTCATGAGAGAGAAGAAAAAACTTTTTTCATGATGCACATAGCCAGAAACAATGGTAAGAAGATTGGTGCGTAACCAGGCATGTGTAAGCAGTAATAACGGGTACCTGTCTGTCCAAAAGTAGTCAGTACTGACAAACTGTTGAACATCTGTCTTTGGGCACTTGAAGTCTGGGCTCTGTCACTGAGCTGAGACGTAGTCTTTGTGGACTCCATGCTCTTTTGACTCCACCCCAGGCATGTTCCTCACTTGCCCACTGCAGCTTGGGTAGCTTAGGCAAAGTTAGGAGATGAGCAGGTTCTAGAAACCTCTGTTCATCCTGGTGCCTGTCATTACCACACACAAAGACCACCGCTGTGTGAGGCTACTACCTAGCTGGGTAGTGCCATCATTTCAGCAGATACATAGAGCAAAATGTCCTGTTCATCCTAAGTATTTACAGTATTTACCCTCAATGGATCTGGATGGAAAGGCTCACATGGTGTAGCAGGAGAGCATACCTACACCAGTGTCAGCTTTCTTCTCTATCAGATCCTTGCAGTCCCTCTCTCAGATGGGGAGATGATGCCTGCCTGAAGGATACCTGGTTACCCCTGGAAAGTAACTCCAGGGAGCTGGAAGGGGCTGAATGGCCACTGGGCCTGTCCCATGTCCAAAGGCTGCTCAGAGTGGCTCTGCTTTTCCACCCCATCTCTGCCTTCATCCTGTGGTGCTTCTCCCAACCCTGCTTTTCCCACTCTCTTGGTTCCCTGGCATTACATAATATTCCTGTTAGGATCAGTTCCTGTTTTGCTGGGGAGAGGAATTGTGACTCTTTCAGGGAAAACCCCTGGGCTGGCTTCAGTTGAAGCTGCACTGGCCAGTGCATGATCTCATAACGGAAATGTCGTCCTTCATCGGCCTCGTTGTTCCTGTCTGAGTCAGCGCACAGATGGGGCCACCTTTGTGCCGGTGGCTCCAGAGGCCTTCTTTCTTCTGTGTATGTACTAGTCTGTATTCTTCAGAGGGTGGGTTGTGGGTCCACCACATTGTGGCAGCTCCAGTAGCCAGGGACAACTTTCATGTGGGCACCATGGTGCTGTCTTCCCCTGTGCTGTCCTACCAAACTCTGGTTACGGCTACATCTGCCCTCTGTAATGTGTAAGTCTCAACATACACATTCCCCAGCTTAGCCGGTCTCCTGCCAGCTAGTCTCATATTCTTCCTCATCCTTTCCTTGTTGATGTCTATTAAGATACAGACGCTTGGGGGTGAGGAGGGGCGGGGTGGAGATGGCTCAGTGGTCAAAGCCCTTGCACATGCAAGCATAAAGACTGAAGTTTTCATTCACAGAGCCCATGTAAAAACAGGTGGGCGCAATCTGCCTGTATTTCAGCTGGAGTAAGCTGGTTATCGAGGGTGATTTCATACTCTTCTCTTTGGAATTGATTGTTGAGGGGTCTTTATCTTCAGGAATCCCCCACTTTCTGGTTTTGTTGCGTCCATCTTCATAATGCCATTTAATACCATCACTTTAAAGAAATCCTGTGCTGAACCCCATGACACAAGTTAACATCCCTACCATATACATTTATCGTTAATTTCCTTCATGTGGCCTTTGCCATCTATTAACTGAAAAAGTGATCAGAGCTGGTGATAGTAAATAACTGATAGGATTTCTTCTGAAGTAATAATGTCAGATAATATAACTAGGGCCAGTGAGATGGCTCAGTGGGTAAAGGCACCTGCTGCCAAGCCTGACGACCTGAGGTTGGTCCCTAGGATCCACATGATAGAAGAAGAAAACCAGTTCCCTCTTTCTGTTTTTTTGTTTTTGTTTTTTGTTTTCGAGACAGGGTTTCTCTGTATAGCCCTGGCTGTCCTGGAACTCACTTTGTAGACCAGGCTAGCCTTGAACTCAGAAATCTGCCTGCCTCTGCCTCCCGAGAGCTGGGATTAAAGGCGTGTGCCACCACGCCCGGCTCAGTTCCCTCTTTCTGACCCCCACATGCACACATGTATAGGTATACACACCCACAAATAGTGATAAATATTTTAGATTTTTTTTTTCTAAAAGCATTTAGGTAATGATTGGTAAATGTTGAGTTGAAATCTATGTTGTCACCAATATACATATGTGTTGTTTCACCACATATCACCACAAACACTTAAAAAATAACTGTTGCCTTGAGAGATAACACTCTAACATAGTCTTAAAAATGATCAGGCACTGGGTCCTGGTGCTGAGCTACCAGGGGTAGAATTGGGACACTGAGCCAGTGAGGGTGTCATTAGTAAGAAATGGGGATGGACAGTTGCAGCTGGCTCTTGGTTGGCCTCAGAATGAGTACAGGTGGAAAAAAAAAACAAAAACCCATAATGGAGATGGAGAGTGGAGGCATAATTGGGCAGGGAGGAGAGGTGACTGCTGTGGAGACAAGTCCTCAGCTCTTCAGAACACCCCAGATAGCTAGATGAACATGTCCCTGTGACCCTGCAGTGGTTATCCACTTCATCTGTCCCCAGGAATAGCAGCTGGACAGTGTGAGGGCTGATGAGTAAACAGCCGGTGAATCAGGCTGGTGACCCCGGGCAGCGGGCAAGCCAAGGGACTCGGGGGACCACCCTGCTCACATTTCCCTGGCCCATCTGACCTAGACTGTTGCCAACCTTTACCACACTGTGTTAACCAAGAAGGCTGAGTGGCTTGGTATGTGATAGAAGCAGAAGTCAAAATCCAGCCATGTGAAAGAGGAGTTGGCTCCCACATTGCAGATAGGGCTGTGACATTCAGTTGTCAGGTCAAATTGCCCCAAGAAGTCCACCCAAGCTATAAGGTTCTCTTTCCCTAGCACACACTAATAAACGACTCACCCAACATCAGCAAGTGATAGTCACTTCAGAAAGATCATCAAAACTCAGCTTCCTAGGTTACCTTTAGTGATTAGGGAATCATTGACAGGGGTGCAAACATATGTTTACAGATAATTCTACAGGATTACAAGGCTTTTTGGATCAATGAAAGAATATATATGAGAGAGGGGGGAGAGACAGACAGACAGACAGACAGACAGACAGACAGACAGACCGTGAGCCAGACCACATATATATGAGGTAGACATCTTCAGAATAAAAGTTACTGCTTCATCTTACTAGTCACAGAGAATCCATTAATGTAATAATGGTACATACAGCCTTGAACTTCTGGTAGCCAATCCTGACATAATGAGTTTGATTTGATTTTCATGGTGACAAACCTAAATACTAAAGAAGAGAAAACCATTCTCAGTTCATTGCTTCAGAGATGGCTGGACACCTTTTTTCCAGGGAGAGTACAAACTGTGTGCGCTCTCTCTCTTTCTCTCTCTCTCTCTCTCTCTCTCTTTCTCTCTCTCTCTCTCTCTCTCTCTCTCTCTCTCTCTCACACACACACACACACACACACACACATACCCTGCCCATGGTGGGCTGCACATACTCACAACAGGTACTCCAGATGGTCATTCAACAGCATTGGTCACTGCTGTGGAAAGCCTTTGTATTCAAGCTTTTCTTTTAACCTGAGTTTGGGGTTTAAAAACCTTTGCTCTAGAGGAAAAAACAGCTTCAACCCCAGCTTATTGTTTAAACTGTCCCAGTGGGATTGCTATTCTAAGACCAGGTTGTAATTAGTACAGCAAATGTTTGTACATAAGCAAGCGTCATTAAGTTGCTCACAGCTACCTTAAAAGCTTTCTTTTAAGTGATGTAAATAAATGTTTCCCTCTGCCTTAGGAGTTCTTCATGATTCAAACTATAATTAAGTCATTAGCTGATTTATCACCTGGATACTGTTAGGTGGAGTCTAAACATCTTATACACGTTTGGATTCTAAAGTAAGGACTTTCAATGAGAAACTTGCTTGATAATTTTCCTCCACAGAATAGTTTAGGAGCTTAAATCAATAAGACCTCCTTGAGTGTGACTTTGTGCTTCTTGGTTTACATCAGTCTTTAAGCTGTGATCTTGCACAGCTTCATTGGAACCAATTTATAACAATGAAAAAAACTTGGTCTTTAACCTAAAACCTCTTGGTCCAAATGTTAAGTTTTAGGTTGGAGGAAGCACATAACTTGCTTCCTCTGAAAGATTTAAGTCCCGTTTTATTAGGATCCAAAGGGCTGGTGGGTCTTCCGTTTGTGACGCTTCTGCTCCTTCCTTTCTGGGCAGACTGAATGTCTGGGGAGTTCACCCCGAGTCAGTCTCTTGGAGCAATAGCAGGGCTAAGGTGGCTTGGACCGCTTTGAGCTGTCACTTTTTAACAGGTTCATTTTTGCCCCAGCAGAACATTTTTCCTGTACAAAGTAGCTGCAGTGGCGTCCAGCTGTGGTCATCTGTCCTTGAGTTGTCCAGACCTTCTGACAGCATCATGAAGTTGAGCCTGGGTTTCACATGCTGGGCTTTGAAGCAGTATATAAACCTGAACTCCAAACCACCGTCTGGGGATTCTTGACAGGATCTTAGTCTATAGTCTAGAATTTCTCCTGCCATAGCCCTCCAAGCCAGGGCAAGGATTATGGACCTGAGCTCCCCCCACTGCCCTGGTAGCCTTCTGACAACTACATGAGCTTAGATCACACTGAGTTTAATGCATTAGATGCCGTGGGATTGCTGCCTATCAGCAGAAAAGCTGAACAGCCACTCACCATCAGTCTGGGTACTAATGTCAGCAAGCTTTCCACAGGAAAGTGACAGGAAGTGGCTGAGTGACGCTGGGAAGCAGTAAGTTAGTTTTCTTTTATGTCCATGCATTGCTGAAACTTATAAATAGAGTGTGTACTTTAGACCTTTGTACGAGTCTTATTTCTAAATTGTTAAAAAGTTTAACATAAAAACTCGGTGCCTGAACACCTTAGGGTACTTCCTTGCAATCTTTTAAACAATGAATAATGTCTACAGTTCAAGAGATTTTATTCATTGAGTTACATCGGTGCTTTAAGTTTAGGTGAGCACCTCACTCCCACTGTTAGAAAAGCAGGTGTTAAGGGCAGACGCCCAGCCTCCGACAGTTTGGTTCTGTGTGGACTTGGAATAGGACTAACCAGCATGTCATTATCGGTCCCAGTTATTTCAGACCTCACTTTAGCAGTCCTTATGTGGATTTAGAACTTCTAGGGTGAGATTTGGGGTACTTTCTTTAAATTAATGAATAAAATCAGCTCTGTGCATTGATGTTACCAGATAGCCAAAACCGTGTGTACTATCTAATCGTTTGCATTTCAGACCACAGTGATAGGCCTTTGTCATGAGCGGCTTTATGCAGTTTCTGTGGTCTTAGTTTAATCTCTCTTCTTCATTTCCCCTACTATTGCAGTAACCATTTTCTTCCAAGCTGGTTTCCTCCCTCCATCCAGTTCTTTCTCTGACCTGACTCAAATGTTTTTCCTTGTCACACACTAACCCTGTTGGTGACAGATTGTGAAATGAGTGAGACATAGTCCCACTTACAATATGGGCAGGAAGTCCAAGGCACACACTGTCAGCTGGAACAAACGCCTGAAGTTTGATGTTGAAGGGCTTTGGCAGGTGTGTTAGTGATAGACTAGGCTCACAGAAGCCAAGGATGGAGTCTTCACAGTAGCTGGGCAGCTGGAGGAAAGAATACCATACCAGCAAAGACATAGACCCCAAGAAAGCAGGGCCTTAGGGAAACGCATTTACATGTGTCTGAGTCACGGCCATTGAGGGGCAAGTGCCGTGACACTTCTTCCACGTGCTGCTTTGAAGCAGCCATCTGAGAAGCCAGAATTTTACCCATAAATAGTGTAGCACTTAATTATCTTAAGAGATAAGGACTCACTGGGGTGATGCTTCAGTTGATAAAGTCCTTGTTTCCTGAGTATGAGGACCTGAAGCCATGTGAAAAGCTGGGTGGATGCAGTAGGACATGACTGTAATCTAAGTACTGGGGCAGCAGAAAGAGTATCCTTGGGTGTTACTGGCCAACTAGCCCAGCTTTCTAGGCAAGTCCCATGCAAGTGAGTGACCTTGTCTCAACAAAAGGAAAGGTGGACAGTTTTTTTTTTTTTCTGGCCTATGTGGACACAGTCAAGCAACACATACCTGCATGTACATACACAAACATATAAAAGTAAGGGACAGAAATCTGTAAGTCTATTAGCAATATTACACTAATACAGAAGTAGATAATAGTTGTATATGAACATCAGTCTCCAATCTGACTCCATCTCTTTCTGTTCCTCATTCATGCTTAGAATCAATATTTCTCATATGTCTACTTTTAGAGTGGCCTGAGCCTGATTTCTGTAGGAAAATAGGATGGATCTTTTGCTCAGCTTCTTGATCTAGCAGCTTTCAGAATGATAATGAGTTTCTCCAGTGTTCCTGGAGAAACTGGAAAGGTAACTGGCAAATTTTCCATTTCTAGATCACTCGTACATTAGAATACATGTATTTGTACCAGCACATCTTAGCTACCATCTTTGCTAGTGAGCAAACTTTCTGTCTTTACCTAATGGGAACCTTCCAGGTTCATTCCCAAGTACTTCCTTGTGTTGTAAACAGGTTTTATTGGAGTTATGTGAAGAGTGCAGCTGTGGTGTTATATCATGCATATATGGAGCACACTGAGATGATGATGATAACGCAAGTGAACATATATACCATCAGCACCCTCTTTAGGGACACAGGTATGCATCTCCTTCATGTCAGAAGCAGCTATGAGTCACTTAGCAGAAGTCCTCACCACTATCTTTAATATCTCACAGTCTGCTAGTCTGTGTCTTTGGATCTTCATTTCCAGCCCAGGTAACCCATACTTTTTTTTTTCTCTGTTTCTGAATCTTAGTTGTTTTTTTTTTTTTTAAGATATTTTTTGCTTTTATTTCTATGTGTGAATGTTTGCTTGCATGTGTGTATGTGTGCCACATGCCTGGTGCCCGTGGATACCAGAAAATGGCATCAGGTCTCCCAGAACTGATGTTACAGACGGTGTGAGCTGTCATATGGGTCTGGGAGCTGCAGAGCAGCTCGTATTCTTAGCTGTTAATCATCTTTTCAGCTCCGTATTAGCTTTTTAAAAAATCTACACATAAGTGAGGACATGCTGTGTTTCTGTTTTTGTCTTTCTTACAGTATACTGTCTTTTGAGTTATGGTCGGTGAAAGACTTAATGTTGCAGTGAATCCTGGAATGCAGGTCTTCTGAGACAAGGACTTTATTTCCTTCACAGAAAGATTGTCATATGGTCATATTGTTACTTCCAAAATTATCTTCCAAAATGACCATGCTATTTCTTTCTTCCTCTCTGATGTTATCTCCTACTTTTTTAAGGTTTGTGGTTTTTATAGCAGCCTTGGGTTTGCGGTTCCCTGATGAGTGATACCTTTTGTGTGGGTGTCGCATGTTGGCCTTTTAGAGAAGCATCTGTTTGCATTTGCCTGTTGTGATGAAGTGGTGCTTTCTTTCCATCAAATGGTACAAACTGCATTTCTGTTTAGTACTGTTTGCAGTGTTTTTCTCTCTTGGCGGGGATGGGGGGATGGGGGGGTGGGGGGGGTGGGGAGGTGGGGGTGGTCTTCTTTCCTGTGCAAGGGCCTTTTAGTTTGCTATAGTCCCATGTGTTTTTGCTTTTATAACTTGAGTTTGAAATACAGTGTCCAAGAAATCACTGTCAAGCCTAAAGACAAGGCCTTTTTTTGTGTATCTTCTACATTTTATGACTTCTGAGTTTCCTATTTTGAGTTGATGCTTATTTGTTGTGGAAGATAGGAAGATTTGCATATGGAAATCTAGTTTTCTGGATCCATTTATTAAACATAGACTAAATAATCAGTGTGGTATAGCCCAATAAAAGATGGAAAGGCAGACATTATACGATCATCTTGGTTGATTTCAAGAAGAAAAAAAGGCGCCAGGCATGGTGGCGCACACCTTTACTTTAATCCCAGCACTCGGGAGGCAGAGACAGGCAGATTTCTGAATTCGAGGCCAGCCTGGTCTACAGAGTGAGTTCCAGGACAGCCAGGGCTATACAGAGAAACCCTGTCTCGAAAAACCAAAAAAAAGAAGAAGAAGAAGAAGAAGAAGAAGAAGAAGAAGAAGAAGAGGAAGAGGAAGAGGAAGAGGAAGAGGAAGAGGAAGAGGAAGAGGAAGAGGAAGAGGAAGAAGAAGAAGAAGAAGAAGAAGAAGAAGAAGAAGAAGAAGAAGAAGAAGAAGAAGAAGAAGAAGAAGCAGAAGAAGCAGCAGCAGCAGCATTTGGGAAAGTCTTTCATCCTTTCTTGATGGAAAGTTTCAATAGTTTAGAAATAGGAGAACAATTCCTAAACATAAGAAAAAGAACATTTATGAAAAATCAAACCAGTCAACAGGAAACAAAGAAAGTCTTTCCTACAAACAGTGGCTCTCCTCCTTCCTAATAGTTTAATAACTCCACCACCCTTTAATTCAGTTTCTCTTGTTGCGGTGACCCCAAACAATAATATTATTTTTGTTGCTACTTCATAACTGTAATTTTGTCTACTGTTATGAATCATCTTGTAGATATTTGATATGCGACTTACACACGGGTTGAGAACCACTTTCTAAGGTCTGGTGCGGGCACTGTGCCTGCTCACCGCCACCACACCCGTTCTGTATAGTGCTGGAAATACTGGCAAGGACATTCAGAGAAGAAAAGGAAATGAAAGGAAATCTTCAAACTGAAAGAGAAAATTATCTCTTTGAAGATAACATAGTCATAACATGTATCACCAATGATTTCACTAAAAATTATTGAGATGAAAGATTTCAGTGAAGTGGAAGAATCAATATGGAAATCTCTGGTGTTTCTGTATGAAAATAGTGACCTGAGTACTTTTGATACTGCAATAAGTGGTACTGGGTGGCCTCCTTTCATTCTGATCTAAAGATTTTACACATATGCTGTCTCATGTCAAGGTTCCCTAAGTGTTTGGAGATCACAGTCTAGGGATTAGGGTAGTCCATATGTTCTAGATCTTAGCCTCTACTTCTTGTCATATGACTGAAACTTGTTTTTATGCTGAAATAAGAGTTTATCATCGGACTACCTGTTCAGATTTAGGACTTAAGGACTTGGCTTAGTCATCTTTTATCTTTCCTCACACACTCCAGTGCCATGTCCCCCATCCCATGTACAGTGTCACAGAAGGTGAAAAGGCAAGTGGTGGGCTGCTAAGGGGGGATGGGTACTCCGTGATCTTAGAGAATGCCTTGTGGGTATGTACAAATCATTAGGATTTAAAGTCATAGAGAATCTTTATGTGTAGCATTCAGCCAGCCGGTTGTGGAATTAAGTTTGCTTCATTTTATTTTTAAGAATTGTTTAAATCAAATCTGTTGTATCTATTGCTTCCTGGTTATATTCTCCATTTCTCCTGGTTTTTCAGTCTCTTCCTCAGTGTTCCATAGGTTGGAGGTATAGCAGGCTGTAAGGGGAAGGCAGCCCCTAGATCTCTTGTCTTTGCCAGTAGCTGTCTGCCTGGTGGTATGAACTGCACCTCACCTGCTCCCCACTTGTGGTCCTCCCAGGTGGCTGGGTTCTAGGCAGTCTGCTTGACGTGCTTTCTCCTGCTGCATTCCAGTCCAGTGGAAGGTTGATTTTCCAGCTAAGGCAGTGGCCCGGCTGTGTTCCCATTTTTTAATGCCAGGGTGACTGGGGATGTTCTTACCCACAGCTTTCCAGCAGCCAACTGTGAGCAACACCAGGTCCTCGCTGCTGCTTGTCTACTGTTTTTATGTGTAGTGTTTTATTCTTGGGTAAGAACCTGCCCCTGTGAACAGAATGGAAACATTTAAGATTTAGCAACAATACTCCATCAAGAGAACCATTCAGTTTTTGCATATTTACTGCTTAATGTAGATTCTTCTTCATCAGTTATGGTTGCCCCTCAGTCTTTCATCAGAAAGGCCCAGATCCCGAGAGTGTAATCCTCAGTATCACAGGTGTGACATGTTACAGATGAGTAGCAACAGCCTTCTGTGTTCAGTATCCCATGGCCTCATTTGGTCTGTTTCAGCGTGGGGCTGGAATTGTCAGTCCTCTGTAAGTGGGCGCTGGCCTGAGAAAGCAAGGCTGGGGGTGGGGAGTCTCACATGCATGTGGAAGACACTGGCTCCGCAGCCGGAACTTTACAGGCACCAGCCTGAGGACCCCCACTGGACGGGCCCTGTGCTACGTGCCCAAGAGCTGGTAGCACAAAACTGTGGCAGAGACCTACACAAGGAAAGCAATGCTTCATTTCACCCGGAAAGGAAGTTATGAAAACCCATATCTGCTGCTGCGCTTTAACAAGCAGATGCGATATCTGTGTGTCTAAACAGAGAAAAGGGCAATTTCGTTTGAGCCAAACTATTTTAAGATAAAGGAAAAACTTTCTCTTAGCTCATTGTACACCCCTCCCTACCTTGATCCTCATCAGAAGCTATGGGAGCCGAGGCCTCCCAGGCTAACTCAGCTCAGTGCCTGTCATGTTGCTGTCTGCTCTGGAAAGTTTCAGGAAGGGCTGATAAAGGACTGAGGACAGAAATCTCAGCTCTTATCTCTCCCTTGCACACAGCTCAGTCCTTTTCCTGTCCTCAGACAGGGGACATAAACGGCCATCTCCTGGCAGCCAGAACTTCAAACAGGATTGGGCTGGCCTCAGTCTGGAGTAGCCTAGGAGGAGAAAGTGGGTTGCAGCCGCCGACTGCAAAGTTGTTCAGCGCCACTGAGGAGTGAGCTGTCTTCCTGGTGGGCACATGTAGCTTCTGCACAGCAAAATGCTCTAGACAGGCACACAGAGGCAACAAGCGTGAGGAGGGCCTGCCAGGCGCCTGTGCTCAAGGTCAAGGACTGCTTTGTTTGCTTAGAGCTTTGCCAGGACACAGGTTGGGTCTGAAAGGATTAGATTTGAGTTTGGGTTTGTTGACAAGTCAAACTGCTGTTTTTCAGGGCCTTTGTGATAATGAGAAAGTGACACCCAGAAGGCCTGGTTGAGGGAGCAGAAGAGTGGAATAACAGCTCGTGCTCTGAGCTGTCCTCACCTCCTGCTAGGGAGATGGCCGTGACATTCTCTTGTAGGTTTTCAGCCTATGGCAGCATAAAAATAGGGTGACACGGAACCTTCCTTTGACTTAGAACATGGGAAAAGCTAGCAGAGAGGACATGTTCCTGGCATACCATCTGATGGCAGTAGGGATAACTAGGCCATCCCTGTCCTCTCTGCAGTCCAGCCTTAAGTTCCTCCTCGATTACCTGTCCCACTGGGTGTCTCAGAAGATGGGTTTGCAACTTCAGACTTGAGTGTTGAAGGTCAAGGGTTGATATGTGTTACTATCTTTGGAAGCAGTGATTGCTTGAATAGTTTTAATGAACAACTGCCTAAAGTTGAGATTGTATACACTTCAATGTTGCATGTACTACATAATATTAATGATCTGGTTTTATTCCTTTTTTTTTTTGTTTTTCCAATTTTTAATTAGGTATTTTCTTCATTTACATTTCAAATGCTATCCCGAAAATCCCCTATACCCTCTCCCCCTCTGCTCCCCTACCCACCTAATCCCACTTCTTGGCCCTGGTGTTCCCCTGTACTGGGGCATATAAAGTTTGCAAGACCAAGGGGCCTCTCTTTCCAATGATGGCCGACTAGGCCATCTTCTGCTACATATGCAGCTAGAGACATGAGCTCTAGGGGTACTGGTTAGTTCATATTGTTGTTCCACTTATAGGGTTACAGACCCCTTCAGCTCCTTGGGTACTTTCTCTAGCTCCTCCATTGGGGCCTGTGTTCCATCCAATAGCTGACTGTGAGCATCCACTTCTGTGTTTGCCAGGCACTGGCATAGCCTCACAAGAGACAGCTATATCAGGGTCCTTTCAGCAAAATCTTGCTGGCATATGCAATAGTGTCTGGGTTTGGTGGCTGATTATGGGATGGATCCCCAGGTGCGGCAGTCTCTGGATGGTCCATCCTTTCATCTCAGCTCCAAACTTTGTCTCTGTAACTCCTTCCAAGGGTATTTTGTTCCCAATTCTAAGAAGGGGCCACTGTCCACACTTTGGTCTTCATTCTTCTTGAGTTTCATGTGTTTTGCAAATTGTATCTTGGGTATTCTAGGTTTCTGGGCTAATATCCACTTATCAGTGAGTGCATATCAAGTGACTTCTTTTGTGATTGGGTTACCTCACTCAGGATGATATCCTCCAGATCCATCCATTTGCCTAGGAAGTTCATAAATTCGTTGTTTTTAATAGTTGAGTAGAACTCCATTGTGTAAATGTACCACATTTTCTGTATCCATTCCTCTATTGAGGGACATCTGGGTTCTTTCCAGCTTCTGGCTATTATAAATAAAGCTGCTATGAACATAATGGAGCATGTGTTCTTATTACCAGTTGGAACATCTTCTGCCCAGGAAAGGTATTGCTGGATCCTCTGGTAGTACTATGTTCAGTTTTCTGAGGAACCGCCAGACTGACTTCCAGAGTGGTTATACAAGCTTGCAATCCCACCAACAATGGAGGGGTGTTCCTCTTTCTCCACATCCTCGCCAGCATCTGGTGTCACATGAATTTTTTATCTTGGCTGTTCTGACTGGTGTGAGGTGGAATCTCAGGGTTGTTTTGATTTGCATTTCCCTGATGATTAAGGATGTTGAACATTTTTTCAGGTGCTTCTCAGCCATCTGATATTCCTCAGTTGAGAATTCTATGTTTAACTCTGTGCCCTACTTTTTAATGGGGTTATTTGATTTTCTGGAGTCCACCTTCTTGAGTTCTTTATATATATATTGGATATTAGTCCCCTATCTGACTTAGGATTGATAAAGATCCTTTCCCAGTCTGTTGGTGGCCTTTTTGTCTTATTGACAGTGTCTTTTGCTTTACAGAAGCTTTACAATTTTATGAGGTCCCATTTGTCAATTCTCCATCTTACTGCACAAGCCATTGCTGTTCTATTCAGGAAATTTTCCTCTGTGCCCATATCTTCAAGGCTTTTCCCCACCTTCTCCTCTGTAAGTTTCAGTGTCTCTGGTTTTATGTGGAGTTCCTTGATCCACTTAGACTTGACCTTAGTACAAGGAGATAAGAATGGATCAATTCGAATTCTTCTATATGATAACCGCCAGTTGTGCCAGCACCATTTGTTGAAAATGCTGTCTTTTTTCCACTGGATGGTTTTAGTTCCCTTGTCAAAGATCAAGTCACCATAGGTGTGTGGGTTCATTTCTGGGTCTTCAATTCTATTCCATTGACCTACCTGTCTGTCACTGTACCAGTACCATGCAGTTTTTTATCACAATTGCTCTGTAGTACAGCTTTAGGTCAGGCATGGTGATTCCACCAGAGATTCTTTTATCATTGAGAAGAGTTTTTGCTATCCTAGGTTTTTTGTTATTCCAGATGAATTTGCAAATTGCCCTTTCTAATTCGTTGAAGAATTGTGTTGGAATTTTGAAGGGAATTGCATTGAATCTGTAAATTGCTTTTGGCAAGATAGCCATTTTTACTGTATTGATCTGCCAATCCATGAGCATGGGTGATCTTTCCATCTTCTGAGATTGTCTTGGATTTCTTTCTTCAGAAACTTGAAGTTCTTATCATGCAGATCTTTCACTTCCTTAGAGTCACACAAGGTATTTTATATTACTTGTGACTATTGTGAAGGGTGTTGTTTCCCTAATTTCTTTCTCAGCCTGTTTATCCTTTGTGTAGAGAAAGGCCATTGATTTGTTTGAGTTAATTTTATATCCAGCTACTTCACTGAAGCTGTTTATTAGGTTTAGGTGTTCTCTGGTGGAATTTTTAGGGTCACTTACATATATATACTATCATATCATCTGCAAATAGTGATATTTTTACTTCTTTCCAATTTGTAGCCCCTTGACCTCCTTTTGTTGTCTAATTGCTCTGGCTAGGACTTCAAGTACTATATTGAATAGGTAGGGAGAAAGTGGGCAGCCTTGTCTAGTCCCTGATCTTAGTGGGATTGCTTCCAGCTTCTCTCCATTCACTTTGATGTTGGCTACTGGTTTGTTGTAGATTGCTTTTATTATGTTTAGGTATGGGCCTTGAATTCCTGATCTTTCCAAGACTTTTATCATGAAGGGGTGTTGGATTTTGTCAAGTGCTTTCTCAGCATATAACAAGATAATCATGTGGGTTTTGTCTTTGAGTTTGTTTGTATAGTGGCTTACGTTGATGGATTTCCGTATATTAAACCATCCCTGCATCCCTGGGATGAAGCCTACTTGGTCGTGATGGATGATTGTTTTGATGTGTTCTTGGATTCGGTTAGCGAGAATTTTATTGAGTATATTTGCATCGATATTCATAAGGGAAATTGGTCTGAAGTTCTCTATCTTTGCTGGATCTTTATGTGGTTTAGGTATCAGAGTAATTGCGGCTTTGTAGAATGAATTGGGTAGAGTACCTTCAGTTTCTATTTTGTGTAATAATTTGATAAGAACTGGAATTAGGTCTTCTTTGAAGATCTGATAGAACTTTGCACTAAACCCATCTGGTCCTGGGCTGTTTTTGGTTGGGAGACTATTAACGACTGCTTCTATTTCTTTAGGGGATATAGCACTGTTTAGGTCATTAATCTGATCCTGATTTAACTTTGGTACCTGGTATCTGTCTAGAAATTTGTCCATTTCATCCAGATTTTCCAGTTTTGTTGAGTATAGCCTTCTGTAGAAGGATCTGATAATATTTTGGATTTCCTCAGGATCTGTTATTATGTCTCCCTTTTCATTTCTGGTTTTGTTAATTAGGATGCTGTCCCTGTGCCCTCTAGTGAGTCTGGCTAAGGGTTTATCTAGCTTGTTGATTTTCTCAAAGAACCAGCTCCTGGTTTGATTTATTCTTTGAATAGTTCTTTTTGTTTCCACTTGGTTGATTTCGCCCCTGAGTTTTATTATTTCCTGCCATCTACTCCTCTTGGGTGAATTTGCTTCCTTTTGTTCTAGAGCTTTTTAGGTGTGCGGTCAAGTTGCTAGTGTATGCTCTCTCTAGTTTCTTTTTGGATGCACTCAGAGCTATGAGTTTTCCTCTTAGGAATGCTTTCATTCTGGTTTTATTCTAGAACGCTTGTTAGATACTTGTTGCTGAGGGATGTGAAATAGGCTGCCAAGCTTAGTTGCTGTTTTCCACCTGTGCTCTGTGCTGTCCTGGTAGCTCCAGGAGCTCCAGAAGGGAAGGGAGCTGCAGTCCGCTTAGTCAGAGCCACTGTAGTCAGAAGTCTAAGTTGTTTTTCCCTGCCACATTTATTACTAAGAATATATTTTAAATGATTGTCTAGACTGACTTCTACAGAGTTAAAAATAGTCTGTGAAGGTAGTAACCTTAAATAGTATACAAGAAGTGAGAAGTTCCTTGGGTCTTTGCAATTTTATTCTCTTAAACTAGTTTATTTGAGTGGCACCCTGACCAATTGTGAATAATGAATGTTGTACTCTACAAGGAACTTTGCTCTCGAGGCCCTGCTCTCTAAAGTTTCATACCTTAAGGAGTTCTGATACCTTATGCAGTGATTTTAAAATATTTACAACAGTCTAATGTCTTTTTAAACTACTTTGCTTTTTTAGGAAAAAATACTGCAGTTTGAGTTGTTGCGTCTCCTGTGTGACTTTTTTCAGTCTCCTGTAGAGGAGAAATGGAGGAACCAGAACTCCCTGTAAGCTGGGAGCCCTGCACAGCTGTTAGGGAAGCCGTGTGTGTGTTTCTGGGGGAGAACCAGTTGACCTAGAATTATAAACAACAGTCAAGGTGGATTATTTTTAGATTTCATTCAAAGAAGTTGGTTCCTATGTCACATTGATCACTTCTGCTCTGGAAGAGCCTCGTATATCTTGTGGCCAGTATGAAATGAGATGCTGCCGTGTGAGTCACTGCAGCTTCTAAGCATGAGGAGCATTCGGGGAGGCCGGAAGCTGCTCTATTCCTTCCTCTCTTTTCCCCAGAGGTGGCATGACTTGTCAGTGATTCTGATGTCATGACTTGAAAAGTTGTTGCCATGGAGAATGGTCCTTCTAAAACATGTTTATGTTGGCTTTTCCTAATGAGAGGTAGCTTCAGCAGCTGATAGGCGAGTGGAAAGAAGTAAAGAGAGGAATGTGCAGCTTTGTTAACATTGGCATTCACGTGAGGAGTTGCTATTTGCTTCCATTCCTACTACCTCACAGAGGGCCATTTGTCTGTGTATGAATTCCAAGAAAAACCCAGTGCCTAACTCAAAAGAAACCTCTGCACACTCCTAGGGTGACCCAGAGTTCTCATTCATGGCAGATCACTGCATTTTCCAGGATTATTGTTCCCTGCCCTTTGAAAGCCCACAGTGGCCCAGTCCTGTAATGTTAGCCTTTGTCATTAGCAAAAGACAGCTAAAGCCCTCCCTCCAGTTCCGAGCATTTCCAGCTGTCTCCCATTGCTCAAGGTGGATGTGTTCCTGAGACCTTGGAAGTGCCTGCAGCCTTGGGTGGAAGGAGCCATCCCTACTGCCTGAAGTGCAACAGAAAAGTACCAAGAATGTTTTCCTCCATAGCCACAGTTTGGTAGAAGATTCATTTTGACTATAGACCTTAGCAACCCCAGTATATGACTCATCTTCTTCCCCTAAAAGATATACATTACAGTTTTGGCATATTCAAGTTGCCAGCATTGCTGTTCTTATGCTTTAGACTTTAAAGTTCATTGAGAGAAATAAGGGGGCTAGAGAATGTAACTCAGTTGCTAGAGTGCTTGTCTAGAATGAGCAATGCCTGGATTCCATACTCCCCACCTGACATTGTAGTACATGCCTGTAATCCCAGCACTCAGAAGGTAGAAGCAGGAGGATCAGAAGTTCAAGGCTACTCTCTGTTTCACAGGGAGTGAGGCCAACCTAGACTCCATGAGATCTTACCCAAAAAGAAAAAAGGAAGAGAAAGGGAGGAAAAAGAGGAGGAGGATCCCTGAACACAGTACTATGCTATCACAACATCTGATTGCATAGGCAGCCATCAAAATGACAAAAGTGCAGATAGCTTATATAGTATAGATTCACTGGATAAAAGATGATTCATGATCTAGGCAGATGGACAAGATTTCATTGCACTGATTCAGAATGGCAAGCAATTTACTAGAATTTTCCACTTAGTTTATATTCTGCCATCTTAGCAGAATACCTGAGGCAATTTATAAAGAACACAGATTTCTCTCTCAGAGGCTGGGAATTTTGATAGCAAGGTACCAGTATCTGATGAGGGCCTTCCTCCTATGGCTGCAAAGCATCACACAGTAACAAACCTATGAGCTCATGTCTCTTAGTCTTCTTGGAAAGTTACTCATCTAAGCCTGTGGCCCTTCACTACCTCCAAAGGCTCTGCCTTCAAATATTCTTAACCTGTGAGTATTAGGGTTTAGTTTCCAACAAGTGAACTTTCAGGGAACACATTCAAACCTTAATACCAAAAAGAAACCAAGAATAGAGGGGAGGATGTGTGTGTGTGTGTGTGTGTGTGTGTGTGTGTGTGTGTGTGTGTGTGTGTGTGTGTGAAAACATCTGGTATTTTCAAAAGCTGTCAGTACCGTGGTTTTAAAAGCAGATTGTATTTTAAAATATATCCATTAGACAGATATTCACCCAGGACCTGTAACAAGTACTTGTGTAACTAAAGAGAAAACATTTCCACAAATATTTTACTGAGGAAATTTGGGCTTTATAGTTACTTGAAATTCATGTAGTTTCACATGCTATGATATAGCCTTCATTTGATTTTCTTGCCCAACTTCTTAGAAATGTGAAAATAAATCTACTTAGGAGGTGAACCTGAGAACCCAGAGCAGTAATTTCTCAATCCCTGTTTTAGGAAGGAAGCCCCTTCTTGGAATCTCTGCACAGTGGGCATCGTACATGTGACTGGGTTCTGTACCCCTTTGTACACATGCACACACATCATGCCTGTTAAGTCAGGCACAATTTCCATTCTATTAATGGTAGCCCTGAGTTTTCATTTTTCATTGCTTGACATCAAAACTTATCTTCTGTAAGAGGCTTTCAGGTTGTTCTGATTCCCATATGTACTCCCTAATGTTGAAAGTGATTGAGTTTCCTAAGCAAATTCCTTAGACTGGCTACTACTGAGGCTTTATATGTTTAGCCTAATTCTAAATTTGTGTGATGGATGTCACACAAAAAAAAGTACAGGATTTTTATGCTTGAACAAGCTTTGTGAGTACAAAAGTAATTCTTTGTCTGTAAGTCATTGCACTCTTTCAAGAACATTGAAACCACAAAGGGGATGGATAAAACCACAGAGGTGCCCCAGAAGCTCAGTGCCTACTTCTAGCTGAGGCTTCGGACTGCTGCCTCTCCAACCCTTGATCTCAGGCCAGGGGCCGTGAGGGAACTTCATTTGCTGTCCAAAGAGCTGTCCTCCTTGTGGCTTTCTTGGGCTTTAGAATCTCTGGCTGTACAGTCCACTAAAAACAGTTCAGTCCTGGTAGGCCATTGACGTTTCCAGCTAATCCCACAGGAGGTGTGACATGAGAGAAATACTCAAGTCATTTAACTGAGGTTAGTATATTGCTAAGGGTTACGATGGTAATTGGTACACTGCACCAGACAGAATTCTTGTTCCTTACAAGCAGTGCTTATCATAGGGCAGGGTTTTGACTGAAAGGATAGCTGTGTCTGGATGAAAGACAAGCTCTGCAACTGCTGGTCACTTTGGCTTCCTGCCCTCTCATGCCCCTTGCTGGTACCAGCCTGCCCGACAAGTGGGTGGGTAGTGGCAGGAGCTCTTCTCCATCTCTCTGCAGTATATTTTTATCTGATGCTTTTGTTGAACACTCCATGCCTTTCTCACTAGAGAGTAGGCAGAATACAAGTAGAATAAAAATGGCCCCTGCCATCAAGAAATTTAGGATTTCCTTAAGAAGATGTTTGCAAAGCAAGTAAGTAATCAAAAACAAAAATAAGAGCAGCTAGTTGCTGGTGTGGGTAGTAAACAAGGGACAGCCCTGCAAGGTCAGCCTGAGGATTGCACAGGATCTTCAGAGAAGTTGCTATAGTTATTTTATTTCATGGCTTGATAAATACCAGAAAAAATGGGCAGCTTAAGGGAAGGTTTGTTCTCTACCGAATACAGTCCATGTAGCAAGGAATATGCATGGTAGAACAGGAAGTGGCTGGTCACGCTGCCCCCACATCAGGAAGCAGAAGGATGAATGCTTGTGCTTGGTTCATTTTCTCCTTATTAAGGAGACCCCAGTGCAAAGAATGGTACTATCCACATTTAAAGTGAATCTTCCAACCCCAATTAACCTAATCTAGACAATCCTTCAGAGGTGCCTGTGGACATTGGTTTCTGTGCAGATTCTAGGTCCCATCACTGAAGTGATACACATAGCTGTGAGGGATCTAGAAGGAAGTTCTACGTTCTGTAGGGCAGAGACCATCTATGCTCTGGAGCAGTGAGCTGAATCCATCCATCCTGCCCCTTCTGTTGGAAGGTGTGAAGCCTATGTGACATGCAGTGGGTCTCACTCGGCCTTGTCCTTGTCCTGATCAGTCACAGAGTCACTTCACACCTGCTTATCTCTGCCTACAGTGAGCAGATGCAGTTTCTGCCTTGCAGTGATCTACTACAACCTCATTTGGGTTTGTCAGAACTGTTGTGTTAAAGAGTCTAGAAAAACATACAGAATGTTCTGATTTTATAGACTGCTCCCTTGCCAAGCTTCTTTAACTTTCCACAGACTAATCCAGCACAAGTTGGTGACAGACAGGCTGTTATGGAAGCAAGAGTTGGCTCATCCTGGGCAATAGCAGTGAAGTACTAACCCTCTTACCCTTGAGTTTGGGGGTCTGTGTCTCTGAGCAGAGCTCACTGGAGATTACTATTGCGCCTTACCTCTGTGTCTTAACGTGCAAGTTCAAAAGCTGCCGGCCTCCTGTCATAAGGTGAGCAGTGATGTATGAAAAGCATTGGTGAGCTGAAAGGCTTGCCTCTGACACATATCCTTGCACAGTAGTGTCTAACATTTGTCCAGGGCATCACCTCCAAACACCTCCCTAAGTCCCCTCTCAACTGCTTGCTTTCCCTGCCCCCTAACAAGCTGACTGTTTTGAGAGGACTAAGAGGAAACCTCTCTGGGGCATTTTCCTGGCAATCCATCTCAGTGTAGTATGAGTGGTGCGTGAGCAGAGTTCTCTGTAGCCTAGTGGGGCTTCTGCAGAGGCTCCCTAGCCACCAGGCCTCCAGACAGTGCCTGTTCTAGGAATGACAGAGCAAACTGATCCGTGTACTTTTCAGCTCCAGGCTGCAGACAGTGGCAACAGGCAGCTCCCACTGTAGCTTCTGTTAGGGCTACCTCTTTCACATCACTGTCCTTTCTTTGATTGATGTTACTGAGGTCCTCACACTGTGCACCCTCCACATACTTGACTTTGCCCATTGTTGATGAGGAAACCAAGTCAGAGAGTACAAGCATGCTAACATGGGGTAGGCAACCGTGCAGATGCCCAAGGAGAGGATTGGACTTCTAAAGGGCAGGTGTGAGGTGAAGGCCAGCCAAGCCTACATAGCAAGTTTGAAGCCAGCCTGAGCAAGACCCAGTGTAAAGGGGAAAAAAAACAAAGAGCTTCTATAAAGGAAATTTACATGTTAATTTGTCAAATTACAAATCTCTTAAACCTGGCTTCAGAGCACTTTTTAAAAAACTACTTTATTTGTGAACTGTAAACTTGATATTCTGGTTTTCCTGATCTCAAAGAGGAGTGTTTTTTGTTTGTTTGTTTGTTTGTTTGTTTGTCTGTAGTAAGCTGCTGCTTCAGCTAATCTGTCCTCAGAGCTGAGCTACTCAGAGCTGAGCTAGAAGCCTTGTCTGTAGGTTATACAACAGTAGATATACTTTGACTCAGGATCTTCAGAAGAGAAAGGCTAACATAGCACGCGAGTCTTATGCAGATTAGAAGTCAGTGCGCCATGGTGTGGAGCAAGGGCTCTGTAACCCATAGCATGGCATCAGGACCTGCTCCTTCCATGCCTGTAGATAAGGTGCCTGTGCCCCAAGTCTCTCTTGGGCCCCTGTAATGGTCAGAGGTTGTTCTTGTCATGCCATGAGCCACTCCTGAAGCCATGCTAAGTGCCTAGCACACCGATGGTGGGCTGCCCTCTTCAGTCCAGCTGGGTATGGGCACTTTGGCTACAATTTCCACTCGTATGTCTCAGTGTAACTATCTCAGAGTTCTTTTGTCCTTAAATTCTCAACCCAATAAAGTGAGGAGCAGGCCCCCCTGAGTGGTCCATTCTGACCCACAGTATATTGTTGATTGGGTAGAAGTGAAACCCTAGTTTTCTTTGGAGGAAACCTGCCATTAGGGTTTTTAAACACACACTGTACTCAGCACCTCTAACCAAAGTGAGAAAACCAGAGGCTCTGAATATCCAGATTAACCAGGAACCTGCTTCTAGTGTGCTAGCTCAAAAACAAGAGCCACTTCAGAAGTGCATAGAAAACATCAGGCTTCTGCACTTGCCTCTGTAAGCATTTCTTCCTAATAGTAAATGAAACAGAAGATGGGACAATGGAGAGACAGTGTTAATTCTGTGGCCATTCCTGCAACCCTGAGCTCGCTCTTTAGAAAATTGCCATAATAGTTACATATGACATGTGCCTGTGCCAGAAGCTCAACCACAGCCATGTAAGGGAGGCCTGGGGCCAGGCAGAAAGCTCTCCCACCTTTCCCTTCCCTGCGTTTGTCTTTACTGCTGATAAAACTCAGGATATCAGGATGGACTATGGGAATCTTGCATTGCAACTCAGAGTACTGACCACACTTCTAGAAGCCACACTCTCCCACCACAACCTGCCCTTCTTGGTCAAACCTTCAGGTATACAAAGGATTGGTACAGACTTCCAAGCCGTCATTCCTCAAAGGGAACCTCGGAAGTAACCATGGGAATCTAGGTTCCCACCTTCTTCCCTGTTCATAGCAGATAAAACCTTGAGATTATTTTTCACCGAGTTTAAAACAGATTTGTGAGTGTCTGCATAGTACCATTCCCTCCAAGGCCTGGCGTGTGGGTGGCTCTTGCAGCCCTCTGAGGACAGTATATCATGAGGAATGCATCTCTGAGGTGGTGGATCCGTTTGCTTTGTTCTGTGGATGCACTAAGCTGACCTTCCTGTTGCCCTGGCTCGATCTGGTGGTCAGAGTAAGTTTGCTATGAACTTCCTGTTCTGTTCTGTTCTGGTCCCCAGCACTCTGCACAGAGCAGCTGCCAGCGCACAGAGGGACCAGGGAGCTCATCTTCACCTCTCTATTGGATTAGTAGCTGAACCTCAACAGGCCTTTTTAAGAGAGATAGATGTCCTGAGCCCTTGAACTTAACTGAAGTGTTTGGCAAAATGATTAGTCATTCATCCCATTGTGGTATTTTATACAAAACCCGAAGGTATCAGGTTATTTTACACCACTAAAACACCACTGTGAACCTAAGACATTGTCAACATGTACAGAGTAGAAAAGTTACATTTAAGTATGATGGGATTTTTTTTGAGGTTGTATCTCGCATTTAATGGAAATGTTTCTAAATGCTTTTTCAAAAGATAACTGTTTGCTTTGAAGTTAGACCAGATTTGAAAATATTTATTTTCTTATAAAGGTATATATGTTATTATGTTTTACAGAGCCAGGGTTATACTCTATAGCAAAACTGGTTTCCAGCTGTCAGTGTGGAGAATGGGAATCCTGAGCACTGCTCCCTCCAGAATCAGATTGCCAACTATTAGAAATAAAAGCCTTACTAAGAGTTAGTTTTCCAATGATGGGGGAAGGAGCCTCTCCTGCTGGACAGCTCTCCCTGCAGGGGCTCTGTCCACTCTCCAGGCTGAGAGGGTGAGTGCTGGTACTCAGCCATGCTCTCGTCCCCTGCTGAGCTGAGTGCAGAGCCTGAGTCCACAGCACCTCCTCACCAGAGGAATTGCTTAGGCCCATGCTTCCTGGGGATTAGAGACCCAGGAGATTGAGTAAGTGACTCAGACATGATCTGTGTTTCCTAATAGCTAAGGGTGATTAACACCAGCAGCCAGTTCCTGCTATTAACCTATTGAGAACTGGAATTCTGAAGGTAATAAGTGAAAGAACAAGGAGCCAGGGTTATACAAGCTGAATACAAGGCCCAACCTCAGACCTGGCACACAGCCATCAATGAGACCTCTGTTACATTAGTGGGCTACCTTCCCAGTGCCCGTGTCTATGCATGGCTATGGGTGTGTGCCCTTACATGGGAGGCAAGATCTTTCTTGTCCATCAGTCTGGTATTGGCAAGTACTGAGAGCCTTAAAAAGGTATTTCATTCTGTCATGCAGAATTCCAGCCCTCACTCAACATTTGAGGAACAAAAGAACTGAGTGGCCTGGTTTTGGAGTCCTAAGGCTGCTAATTTCTATTTCTTTCAAAATAGCCTGATGAGATACCAGCAGCATTTGCTGACTGAAAGAGGTTTTGTGTCTGTGTGTGTATGCATGTGCACATGCACTCTCTGGTTTCCTTCAGTATTCATCTGTTGTAGGTCACAGTTCCTTTGGGGGGCATCCAATGACATTTTCACTGGTGTTGCCTAAGACCATCAGAAAATACAGATATTTATATTATAATTCATAACAGTAGCAATGAAAATAGTTTTATGGTTGGGGATCACCACAACATAAGGAGCTGTGTTAAGGGTGGAAGCATTAGGAAGGCTGAGACCCACTGGAGTCTCTAAGGAGACTAGCAAGCCAGGGTTGCCTGTCCTCCTCAGAGCTCTCCACAGTCACTTTTGGAAGTAGGCTCTCTCCTTGAACTTGGAGCTCACTGACTGAGTGATTGGCCTGTTATGTCTCCATCTGGAATTACAGGTGCCCTCATTGGATCTGCCTGGCTCTTTAAATTGGTCCTAGGGACTGAACTAAGGTTTGTGCTTGTGCAACAACTGAGTTGACTTCCTAGCCACCCTTGAGAGTATTTAAACTTTTCCCCATTTATCTCATTTGTTCTGCATTTTATTTTTTTTATCTCAAAATTGACTGCATGGGTTTGTTTGTTTGTTTGTTTGTTTGGAGCCATGAGCTAGAACTCTGCATGGTTCTCTGTGTTCTAGGTTCTGCAACTCAAGTCCATCATGAGCAGGCTCGGGTGGCTCCTCCTGGCTGCTTCATGGGATGAATGAGTGTTGCTAATCACTTTTCACTCTTGTCCCCAGGATGGCTGCAGCAACTCCTCTGCAGATGAGGTGGACACCTCCCTGACCACAACCACGACCACCACTAGTGCCTTCACCATCCAGGAATATTTTGCCAAGAGGATGGCCCAGTTAAAGAACAAGCCACAGGCCTCAGCTCCAGGGTCTGACCTTTCAGAGACCCCTGTTGAATGGAAAAAGGGAAAGAAAAAGAACAAAGAGGCAGCAGGCACAGATGTAGAGAACTCTCCCCAACACAAGGCCAAGAGGCATAAAAAGAAAAAGCATGTGGACGCAGAGAAGAAGAAGAGAGTCCAAGCGGAGCTTCAGCCTAGAGGCCCCAGTGGGGACGAGTGTTCCGATGCCTCTGTCGAAGCTACAGAAGATTGTGAACAAACACCAGACATCCAGGATGATGTCCCAAAGCCCAAGAAGAGGAAAGCAAAGAAAAAGCTGCAAAGGCCAGGAGGAGTAGAAATAGATGCCACACTAGACAGAGCGCCAGTGAAAAAGAAGAAGAAAGTTTCCAGATAACTGTGGCCTCCAACCACTCAACTATCAGCACAGTGCAGGGCCCACAGGTTGCTGGTTCTACTCACCACATTTCCCCAGGTCACCTTCCTAGGAGAACTGATCATGGCTTTCAAGAAATAAAATAACTTTTAATAAACAAATAGATTCTTTTTTAAATGCTGAGCCTTTCACATGAGTATTTATTCATATCCATACAAATACGGGTGTGTGTGTGTGTGTGTGTGTGTGTGTGTGTGTGTGTACACACACGCGCATGCGTGCTCTGGTTTCCTTCAGTAACTGACTGCTGCTTCCTTCTGAAGGACTTCGTCTAATTAAGGGATTAAGAGGCAGTGGCTTGGATGCAGATGGTTCCTTTTGTTCTGCAGCCAGCCATACATTTCTGCCAAGTGGGAATTGCATGACTACATTCCCCAGTGAGTGTTTTGCTGTGCTGTGCTTCAGTGTTGGTGGGTGGCTGTTTCTTCTGCTGTCTGCTGGCCACCAGGGATCCCAGGCCTCCTTTGATGACAGCATCAACTGGGGACAGTGAGTCCCTAGCTCTTACAGGACACCAGAGGTCCCTGAGTGTAGAGTCAGACTTATTTCTGTCTCATATTCCTTGACCGAATCCCCTGAAATGGGCTTGTTTGTGTATAATGATAAAAATCCACAGAAAGTTGGATGGATGAAGAAAGCGAAGGCATGAAACTGATGTCCTCTTAAAGGCAGGCTCTGCATTGGGGCTGCTGTAAGGAAGCTCTTGCAAGTAAAGATATTTATGGGTATCTAAGGCACCACTAAGCTATGCTCCAGCCAGGTGCTGTTGCCTCATATCCGCACTCCCTCCCCATGCCACACATCATTCCCCATGCCTCTGTGTGCCTCTGTGAGCCAGCAAACCCTGCTGTATGGAGGTATAAACCTGACCCCTCAGCCTGTGTCCTCTCTGCCACTTCCCCTCTTCCCCCTCTGCCTTCCTTCCTTCCTTTCTAGCTCTCCTTGTATTTCCAGTTCCTGGTTTTCCTGCTTGTTTCTCAGACCCTGCCTCCCATCCTTCTGAGGCAGTCTTGTGCTAATGGCCATATTTCTCACAGAACTGTTTAGGTGGTAGTGGGGACCACTCAGGTAGGCCTACACCCACATTCGACATGTTGATACCTTCTTTTGCCTTTTGTTTTATTGAGTTTAAGGATTTGTTGACTGATTTATTTATGTTTATGTGTATGGGTGTTTTGCCTACATGTGTGTATGTACTCTATGTGTGTGTCTGGTGCCCAAGGAAGTCAGAAGAGGGCATCATATCCTCTGGAACTGGAGTTATGGATGGTTATGGGATGCTGGGAAGGAACCCAAAGGGGATTCTCACCAAGAATAGAAAGTGTTCTTAACAGATGAGCCATCTTCTTCTTTTTTTTTCTTTTTTTTTTTTCCGAGACAGGGTTTCTCTGTGTAGCCCTGGCTGTCCTAGAACTCACTCTGTAGACCAGGCTGGCCTCAAACTCAGAAATCTGCCTGCCTCTGCCTCCCCAGTGCTGGGATTAAAGGCGTGCACCACCACACCCAGCATGAGCCATCTTCTTGCCCCGGTTATATTGAACTTAGTTCCCTAGATTAGTAAACTGAAAGGCAAGGGCTGGAGCTCAGTGACAGAGAGCTTGCCTGGCTCCATTCCTGGTGTAGGAAAGGGAAGTAGGGAGGGAAGAAGAGAATAGACTTGTTTGCATGATCAGGAACATGTGCGGTCCATCTAGACTAACTGGGGAGATGAATCCCCAGCAGCCACATGCAGGTGGCTTCAAGTCACCCTCTATAGAGGGATATAGAATATGGTTGTAGTTTTGGCGGGTGATCTTTGTGTATTTTGTAGTGCTGAAGATCAAGCAAGTCGCTATGCCCAGTAACTACCACTCAATGGTCTTAAATATGTAGGTGGGGGGCAGGCATGTACTTAATTAGCTAAGAGTGGTGTGCGATCATTGGCTTTGAAAAAGAACACTTTCTCCAGAAGGCTCCGTTTTTATGTTTTCCCACTGGTCTCCCTCCAAGACTGTTCCATGGTCAGAGGGGAAGTTGGAATAATAAGATAAGCACACAGGGAACTGCGTGTGATAGACTGGATACTTATAAAATCATTAGCGCACAAGTCTCACCTTTGCCTGAGTTACTACACTGGATGAGAGTGCAGCAACCCTGCATCCTTCATTGCTCTCCTCAGCAGCCTCATTAGAGGAAATGTTCCCAGAAAAAGAGCAGCCCTCTGACAAGCCGCCCCTGTGTTGTCTTGCAGCAACCTTTTTCTATAGATTTTAATAGACAATTATCATTAAGCACAGTCTTATGTGCTGGGCCCTATTCCAAGCACTTTAAATAAATCAACTTGTTAAATTGTCATTTGGCCCTGTGAGGTAACCCTCATTCTTCTCCCCTTTACAGAAGAGCCTTTTGTGATGGCTGGAGATTTATGCTGCCCTAAAGCCCCATGATGCCCCAGCACCATCTCCACACCATCCTGGGCCCACCTAACTCTCAATTCCAGCTTCACCTGCCTTATAGGCCCTTGGCTTGCATCACCCCATCGTTTGGTTACTTACCTGCACATGGGAAGCAGCTGGCAGACTCCACAGCTAACCCACATTGGTTTTACCTGTCCATGAGAACATGCCCTTGGGTGAATTGGAAATCCCCAAAGGGGCCTCCTTTTCCACCTTGCCCCCCCCCCCCCCGCAGTTGTTGGGAACTTGACTAAGTCACCTTCTTACAACCTGTGTTGAAGACTGGTTAAAAGAATCGTCTACTTTGCAGTAAATATTGATGCTTTTGGAAGATAAAACCCAAACCAGCATTTGTTTTCTTACACAGGCCATGCCTCTGTTTCTCTCTTCTTCACCTGTCCCCTGAGTGGCAGGAGCAGGCCAAGACCTGTTTGCTCAGAAGAATCAGCACCAGAAAAGTTCCCTTGCAATCTCTCCCAGTGATCTCAGCTCTTGGATCAGCAAGCAGCGGCTGTATTTAGATTTGAGTAAGAACTTCCTCCCCACCCGCCACCCTGTTTATCTCTCTCAGCTTCTGCAGCGGCTGCAGTTTAGAGCCTGTTGTGCTGGCATGGAGTGGAAGAGGTCAGATCGGGTGCCCGGTGCGTGCTTTTATGGTGTACCATTATTCATGAGCAAATTAGTACCATGTCCTAATAAAGGAGGTGACTAACCTAGCATACAAGTAGTCTATTTAGGAAAGACTGAATATATTAAAATGACTCGAACAAGCCCTTCTGGATCCAGCAAAAGGAGAAAAAGGCAGACAGAGACATTGTGTAAAGAAGGGAACAGAGAAAGCAAGCCACTCCAGAGTTCATGTAGAGGTGATCTTGCAGTTAGGGACTGGCTAGTGAATAGACTGAGAGCCTAAGTTGAATTTTCATGTAAAGAGTAGCCACGTAAGGAAGCCTACGGTGAGTTCTTTAACCGAGGGAAGGACTTGGTAATTAACTACATCTGGAATTTTCCACACTGGATTTCCTTGGGAAAGTGAACATAGATGCCAAAAATCAGTTATTGTAAAAACATGTCTTGATCACCAACTTTAGGCTTTAGGCTGCTCACAGTAGAAGAGCTGACCCATGAAGATCTCCCCACATTGCCAGTGTGTCCTTTAGAGCAGACCAGTAGATCCTGAGATAATCCCATCGCACGAGCCCTGGCTCAAGACCCCTCCCCTCCATTCAAGCAGTGTTTCATCCTGAGAGCATCCTGGTCTGTGCTCCAGTTGGGCTGGAAGCTTTCAGAAAGTCTTTGCCAGCCCATTATTAAACCTGAACCTGGAGTGGGTTTGTACTAAAATCTCCCTATCAACAGCATTTCTAGCTGATGACTGAAGCTCATTCTCTGTGTTCCTTCACACATTTTGCAATAGGCGTGGGTTTTGCCCACCCTGGAGTCCATGTGAATGCCAGAGCCCAGCTACCCTCCAGTGACTCTGCCATAGCAGGTCTGCTGTGGAGACAAGGATGGAAGGAGCTGGGAGACAGCCTACACCACCAGGTACCAGAGAGAGCCAACCCTTTAGCCTGGAAGAGACCAAGTCAACCATTGACTGGTTAAAATGTCAGTTAAAATGTCAGGTGATAATTAGTCTGAGGGCTCATGGCTGAAGAGTGTGACACATATGTCTACTCTCTTTCACCTCCTCTCCTCCAGCCATCCTATAATGTCCTCTCCAGTCTCCTCTCCACTCCTTGGCTCTTCTTGCTTGCCCTCCACCTGGCAGGAGAGGGCTCCACACACCCTAAATGTTTGGGGGATGTTCCATGCTGTTCTTCCTTCTCCCTCTGTAGAGAAGCTCCTGACCTGCGTTTCTGCTGCATCCTGGTCAGTTTCTAGTCCAGGAACTCAGTGATCAAGCTTTAAACCTACCTTTCCAGGGGGCCTTTTCCAGCACCCTCAAATCCTAGGCATCATCAGGGAGCTCTAGCTCATCTTCCCTGGCTGCCTTCTGGACCTGCTGCTGCCATGGCACCACATGCCTTCACAGACAGCAACTCTGGTGTGGAGTTTTCAGCTGCTCTCCCCTGTCTACCACTATGCATGAAGCAGGCCTGTCCTGGAGCTCACGGCTTAGCACTCTCTACCTACGGGCACTGCCCACATGCATCTGCTCTTCCTCCCACTCTCAAATCTCTGGGACACGCTCCCCAGTGCCATGGCTTCTTTTTTCTGGCTGGAGTCACAGCAGGGAGGTCCAAAGAGACCACTGTGTGAAGTTGTAAAAGTGAAGCCTGGGGTTTGGGAGAGTCCTCAAGATGTTAGACATGCCAGAGACATCTACCATAGAGAGAGATGTATACAGGAAGTGGAACCAGCCCCAAATTAATGGATGTTACATGCAGCAAAGCTGGGGGTACAAAGCCATTAAAACCCTTTGGAATCAAAGTCACAGGCAATGGGCAAGGTGCTGCAGGATTTGGGGTCCTCCCTGATGGACTCCTGTCCACCGTCCCCTCACTCTGCTTCTCCTGTTCCCTTTTGGGATAAGAAAGTGTGTTCCGTGCATTGTGTGTTGTTTACCTTTTACAGGGGCTCACAGCTAAGAGATTGCACTGAATCTCAAAAGAGGTTCTGGACTTTTAAATAGGGTCGAGACTGTGAAAGACTGTGGGGACTTTTGAAGATGGACTAAATGTCTTGCATGGATATGGCCATGAGCCTATGGGGCCCCAGGGAATTGACTATGGTGGTTTGGATGAGAAATGTTCCCCCCTAGAAATTTTCCTGTGTTTGAGCACGGTTGGTAGTGCTATTTGGGGAGATGACGAAACCTTTAGGACACAGAGCCTTGCTGGAGGAGGCATATTACTGGGGGTGGACATTGAGAGTTTACAGCCTCAGCCCACCTCCAGTTTGGCCTCTCCGCTTCCTGTTTGCAGTTCAGGTGTAACCTCTCAGCTTCCTATGCCTGGTGCCATGCTTCTCCTACCATGATGAACTTTTATCCCTCTATAGCCATAAGCCAAAACAAATGCTTTCATATGTAAGATGCCTTTAGTCATGGTGTTTTATCACAGCCATAGACATATAACTTAAACACACAGTATAAATGAGACCCACCACAGTATATATGAGAACCTTCCTTGTGACTCACCCAACCACTAGACCCTCATATGACTCCTCACAAGGCCTTTCTTCCAAGTCTCCTTTCTTCACTGAGTGGCAGAGGGATTAAGCATAAGGAGGACCTAGCAGAATACCCAACTACTAGTACTAGAAGCTGGTACTCTCTGCCTCCAGTTGGCCAAAGAACATACAGAGCCAGTGCTTACCATGACAAGGACAGAGGACACACTGTCCAAAGCAAGACTGAGTAAGCTCCTGAGAGGATCCCACATCTACTATGACTCTGGGAGATGTCCACTTACTGTAGCTACCACCTGATCCTGGTATGGTGGTATGGGGAGTGGTACTAGAAGCACCGGGATGAATGGGGGTCAGGGACACATGGGAAATTCCTACCTTCTTCTTAAACTTTCTGTGTACCTAGACATACTCTAAGGAAACGGTCTTTAAAAGTAGATGCTCCTCATGGGAGCCCAATCACAGGCAAGGTGGCAGCCATCCTCTCAGCACACACGGCCTAGAACGGGAGTTCTGGTGTAGGCCATTATCAGGGCTCTCAAGCTCTCAAGCCCTGATGATGTGCAGGCCTGATGAGCTCGGGATGAGACACTGAAAGGCGTGGTCAGGTCATCCTGAAGCCAGCTGAGTCCCAGGAAGGCTTAGGGCTGGCCACTGGAGGTGGTAACCTGTGAGCAGGCCCTGGGGCAGGGCTGGGAAGGGCTTATGTTGACTCAGACTTCTCAGGTGACAGGCTTTGGGATCCTTACCTTGCCAGGGACTCCAAGGCAGCCCCAAGTCGAGCAAGTTGTTGCAATTTAGCTGGGAGGGATTGCAAAACTCCGCCGTGCTGAGGCAAGGCACTGCCCATCAGAGGCGAACAAATGATGGTAAGTGAGCTGGAAGAAGGGAGAGACGCAGCTGGGGAGCTTCCAAAGCAGGATCCAGCCACAGCTCCAGCCCACTCCACACCCAGCCGATGAGTACAGGGGCCACCAGCACCGAAGTGGTGTCCCACATGGGCCATTCCCTCCCCCCCACCCCCCCACCCCCGTGCTCACCTCTTTCTCATCATGTGAAAGCTTAGGGTACTATGCTTCCATGTTTATGTTTTAGCGTTTTTTCTCTATTATTATATTGTAGTTATATGGGTATACATATATATGTGAGTGTCTTCAATTACTCTCCAGCTTATTATTTTAAAGATTTATATATTTGTGTATGTGTGTGCAAGCGCACATGTGCACGCACACACACACACACACACACACACACACACACACACACACGCCTTATGTTCAGAGGCCAAAATAGAGCATTAAATATTCTTCCTCTACCACTCTCTGCCCATTCCTTTGAGATAGGGTCTCTCCCTTAACCAGGGCTCCTACGTTCTCAGCAAGGCTGAAAGCCACAAGCTTCAGTGAGCCTCCTATCTCCACTCTCCCTAGGCCAAGCCACAAGTGTTCTCAGAGTTCCAAACTCTGGTCTCCCTGTTTGCAGGGTTAGTACTCTTAAGCACTAGGTCACCTCTTCAGCTCTCCACCTGATGTTTTGAGACAGGGTCTCTTACTAAACCCGGAACTAACCAGTTCGTCTGGCCTGGCCCGTCTTGTCTCCACCTCCCTAGCAATGGATTACAGGTGTGCTGCCACTTGTTACGTGTTTGCTGGGGATCCAAACCCAGGGCCTCACGCTTGCTACAGAACCCCCCCCCCCACACACACACACCACATCCACCCTACCCATCCCACCCACTCCACACACACCCACTCCACCCCACCACCGCCTCAGCCCCTTGCTTTTATTTTTCACTACTGAATTTAGTCCTGTTTTGGTCAAGTGCTTCGAATACCAACCAGTTCCATTCACAAGGAAGGGAAGAGGTGCAGACTACTGTGGGGATAGCCCAGCATGATGCTCACGTAACCATTCCACGAGCCTGCAGGCTACAGCATTGCCGGAGACGGTGAACAAGCTGACAGAGACCTGGCCCCAGCCCTCAGATGCTCACCGGTTCAGTTAACTGGGCCACAGAAGCTGAGCCTTCAGGATTTCGTATGTCCAGAGTCAAGAGGAAACTGTCAGCCTTTAAAGATTTTGCAAGCCAAGGAATGTTCCTGTACACCTGGGGGAGTAAAACCAGTGTGGTGAATAGGTAGGAGTAGGTCATCCGTGCCAGCACGATTTGTGCTCTTCCGATGGAAGGTCAGAAATGGAAACCTTGAGCTCCTTCCCTGGAACCAGGTGTTGGTGTGAACATCCCTCGTGGGTCCTGGACTTTAGAGATGGAAGAAATGTGTGAAAATTCACCAGAGAAGTGCAAGTAGGGGCAGCAATTTGTAAATTTGTTGCAAGACCACTAGACTGGAGAGGAACCCCAAATGGCTTCCTATGACCTCTTCTACACTGGTACGGTCTGGCTTCTCTCTCTCTTCCTTGATCCCTCTCCCTCCCATGCCATCTCTCCCTCCCTCTCCCTTTCCATTATTCTCTCTGTTTCTGTCTGTCTCTGTCTCTCTGACTCTGTCTGTCTGACTGTCTCTCTTTCTCTCTCTCTGTATGTGTTTGCATATTCCTATCCATGCACATATATGTAAGCCAGAGAAAGAAGTTGGGTACCACTATTGCACCCTGATTTATTCCCTTGAGACAGAGTCTCTCACTGAACAGAGCTCCCCATCTCTACTAGACTGACTGGCCAGAGAACTTCCCAGAATCCACCTGTCTTCACCCCATCCGCCCAGGGCTGAAGAATCAGCTGTGATTAACAAGAACTACTAAAGTGAAACTTTTGCATTACTGGGACTATTGATGCTGGTTAGCTGGAGCTAAGAAATTACCAGTGATTAAGAAGAGACCAGCATCGTTGAGGTGACATCTTCTGGGAAGTGCTTTCTGAGAGCACAAAGAGGCTGTGTGCAGCAGCAGCAGGACTTGGTAATGTGTAAGAGTCACCGAGGTGGTACTGGTTTTGAAGGCATGAAGGGGTCATGCAGAGCAGCTGAGGCCACGGAAGCACTGTGAGAGGCCATGGAAGGCCGTTGGTGAAGGTGCAGCCTCAGTTGCAATTGATGGCTCAGGACAGAAGTGGTCATGCAAAGGAGTTGAGACTTGGCACCATGAAGAGAGCTTATGAGAGGCTATTGTTGAAGCCAAGTTACAGTGGAAGACAGCAGCGTTTTGGAGATGCCAGTACCATGAGATGACTACCAAGAACAGCAGCAGCAGTGGAGTACAGTCAGCTGGAGCCTAGAAGACAAAATGTGGCTAGAGACAAGGGCATGGCTAGAGAAGTGACCTAAGCCCTTGGAGGATCTCAGAAGACTGTGAGTTGGATCCCAGACATTGGACAGTTGGAGTTTAATTTTTGCTTTTGATTGTGACTGTGCCCTGATATTTTTCCCTCTTGAAGGAAGAAAATATTTTAGTGGATCCCACAGTTAAGAGACTTTTAATTGTAAAAAGACTTTGGATATTTTAAAAGGATTGAACTTTTAATATGTAAAGATTGTGGGACTTTTAAAGTTATTTAAGTTCTTGGGGTTGAATAAGAACTAAGGGTTGAGGCTTACTAGTGATGTGTTTGTGTGTCAAGTTGACAAGGGGTCAATTGTACTGGCTAGTTTTGTGTCAAATTGACACAGCTGGAGTTATCACAGAAAAAGGAGCTTCAGTTGTAGAAATGCCTCCATGAGATCCAACTGTAAGGCATTTTCTCAATTAGTGATCAAGGGGGAAAAGGCCCCTTGTGGGTGGGACCATCTCTGGGCTGGTAGTCTTGGGTTCTTTAAGAGAGCAGGCTGAGCAAGCCAGGGGAAGCAAGTCAGTGAAGATCATCCCTCCATGGCTTCTGCATCAGCTCCTGCTTTCTGACCTGCTTGAGTTCCAGTCTTGACTTCCTTTGGTGATGAACAGCAGTATGGAAGTGTAAGCCAAATAAACCCTTTCCTCCCCAACTTGCTTCTTGGTCATGATGTTTTGTCCAGGAATAGAAACCCTGACTAAGACAGAGACCAACTCTCTCTTCTTCCCTACAAGGTACTGCACACATGGTACACCTGCATACATGCAAGCAAGTGCTCAGACACATCATATAGCCTTTAGAAAGCATCTCTGCAGCTTACTTTGCAGCCCCACTGCTTTGTATGGAATTTGAAAGACAAATTTATTCAGAGAAATATACATCTTCCTTAAAATAAGAATATACAGAGATGTATGCTAATTCAGATAGATACATCTACTTAATGAGTGGGCAGTCTATGCAGACCTAGTAAATACATGCACTGATGAACATGCATATATATATCTACACACATATATGTATATATGTACACATACATATATGTATGTGTATATATGTGTGTGTGTGTGTGTGTGAGTTAATTAAAACAGCTATGTCTACATTAATGGATATAGTGGATATAGAGATGTGTGTCATGACACACAGGGATGAGGGCTGTAAGGCGTGGAGTTTTGTGTGTGTGGTTGATGTCAGAACCGTCTATGGTAGATTATCTTAACTTTTCAATGTTAGATTAATCCCCACATAGGCATAAAGAAAATAGAAGATCCATGAAAGGAACAGAGAAAGCAGCCAGCACAGGCCCCTATACAGAGCTGGAGGTACAGTGGGCAGTTGTGAGTCCCAGGTATGGGTCCTGGGAAGTCTACAAGAGCAGCAGCGGCAATCACTCTTGACCAATGAGCCTGGGTCTCTCCAGACCCTGAAGAACCTTCTTCAAACATTTCCTTAAGCGTAGGTCACAACCAAATTTTGTTTATCCAGAGAAGTTTCTCTCTGTCTCTTTCTGTGTCTCTGTGTCTCTGTCTCTGTTTCTCTTTCTTTCTCTTTTCTGTGCTTGCAACCAAATTGTGGGTTTTGTTGTTGCTTGGTTGGATCTTGTATTGGGGGAGGGGGGGTTTGAGACAGGGTTTCTCTGTATAGCCCTGGCTGTCCTGGAACTCACTTTGTAGACCAGGCTGGCCTTGAACTCAGAAATCTGCCTGCCTCTGCCTCCGTGTGCATGCCCGCCCAGCTTTTTTTTTTTTTTTTTTTTTTTTTTAACTTTCAACACACTAGGATGTTTCTTCTTGCTGGCTCCTGGCTCCTGTGGATTGTACAGAGACCCTGGGAGCCTCCTTCCTCCGTCTATGGTGAGATGATCGTCCCGGGCCTCTCTTGTGATGTTTACCTTGTGTTTGGCTTTCCACAGTTTGCTGCTGTTTTCCTCCTTTAGCTTCTATGTGCTGTTCCTGCCTGTTTGGCTTGGGAAATTCCCCCATTACTTCCCAGACTTCCATCCCTCTCCCTTTCCTCTGTTCTTCCCCCTGTGTGTGTCACCTTTCGCTTTCCTCAGGTTGTGTGAGTCTCACCCTTCCTTGTCCCCACAGTCCTAGACATTCTGACCCACTTCCTTTTCCTATAGTTTAGGAGACTAGCATGACATACTCTCAAGATCACTGGCACGCGGCTTAATTGTGTCCAGTCTGCCAGTTGCTGAAGACTCATCTCTGTTTTTCATTTCTAACTCTTGTCTTAGAAATACCATTTTTCCGCTAATGCTGCTATGTGCTATTGAATGCCGTCTATGTATGTTTTCTTAGCATTATATGATAATCATTTAATTCCCTACACCTATCATTCCAATGCCTTTCACTCTCGTGCCTGCTGTAGCTCTACAAGTGTTTCCTTGTCTTCCTGCATGCCTGCATGAGTCAGACCTTCCATTCTTCCCATTTAATCTAAGGCTTTATTTTTAAAACAATTTCTATGGGACTATTCTGGTTGGATTATCTTTTTGTGCCCATAAATATTTTACATGATTATGAATATGGCTGTATTTAATCTAACACCTTACTGGTTTTGACTTATCCATCCTGGTTTGGTTTTTTTATTTAAATTAGTTTGTGTGTGTGTGTGTGTGTGTGTGTGTGTGCATGCATGGATGTGTGTGTGGATGTGTGCATGGATATGTGTATGTGCATGTGTGTGATATATGTATATGAGCGTGCAGACACGTGCATGCCACAGAATACATGTGTTCAGAGGATAACTTTGAAGAGCCGGTGGTTCTCTCCTTTCACTCAGATTCTAGGGGTTGAATTCAGGTAGCCAGGCTTTTATGGCAAACGCTGTGTGTCTGCCCACTCCCCTCATTAGCCCTTTGGTTTTTGTTGTTTGCTTGCTTGCTTGTTTTTCCTTTGATTTTCCTGTGTGGGGTAAGTTAAAATCATTACTTTCTATTATTCAGTTTGGCATACATTAATTGCCTATTCTTTAAAGTAGTTGCTAAAGAGTTTACAGTCTACATCACTGCTCAGTATCTCCCATAGAATAAAGTTGTACATTACATATACAAGCATTCAACAGCTTTTATACTTACTTTCCTGCCCCTCCAGTTGGTCTTTGTGCTATTGTTATTACACCAAGTTGGGTTTATTTTTAAACAATTATCTTTCAATGATATCTTAGCTTGCCCATACATTATATTACCATTCTTTTGTGTTGACCCAGATGTCTGTGCGGCACTGCAATCCTTTGGTGGAAAGACTAATCTTCAATATCCAATGCAGCGCTTGCCCTCTTGAGTGACGTTTCCACAACTTTTGTATGTTGAAAAGTTCTTTGTTTGCCTGCATTTTAAAAGGTAGTTTTTCTGGGTGCTCTGGATTGAATATGTCATGTCCCCCAAAGATTCATGTGCTATAAGCTTGGCCTTTAGTAAAGGCATGGCGAGTTGGTAGGAGACAATTAGAACAGTGCCCAGGATAAATGATTGACACTTGTCTCATGGGCGTGGCTTAGGTTTCCGGGGCGTGGCTTAGTTACTACAGGGAGGAGCTGGTAGGAGAAGAGGCCACCCCACATGTCGCAGTTCCTCTCTCTTCCACTCACTGCTGTATATGTGCCTTTGCCTTGGGATGTCCTCTACCATGGGACATCATCTGCCACTGAATGTCCTCTGCCATGAGATGATGTTCTCTGCCCCAGGATGTCATCTGCCCTGGGATGTCCTCTCCCATGGGGCATCCTCTGCCATGGGACTTCTAGGTGCCTTTTAATATTTTCAAATACTAACAGCCAAGGAGAAGGCTCAACAGGTAAGAAAGAGCCTCTGCTTGGTGTACAACCATTAGGACCTGAGAAATTCTCAACACCTACTCGTAAAAAAAAAAAAAAAAAAAAAAAAAAATCAAAGAATAACCACACACCTGAGCCTGTAACCCCAGCACTGTGGAGGGTGGAGACAGGAGGATAGCTGTGAATTACTAGTCACCAGCCTCNCTCCTGGTTCAATGAGAGACCCTGTCTCAAGGGAATAAGGTAGAGAGTCAGTCATAAAGCAAGCAGGACACCCAGTGTCCTCTTCAGGCCTCCGCACAGGACAGACAGAGAGCATTGCCCACTCCTGCACGTGCGCGCGCGCGCGCACACACACACACACACACACACACACACACACACTCATTAATTAATGTCAAACAACTATCAGAAACCTGGCCAGCTGTGCCCAGTGTGCTGTCTTTGTGTCGCCTCTGGTTGGGGATCTTGGGCCATTTGAAACTGTGCTTATGGCTTCTGTTAAATTTGAAAGTCTCCAGCCATGATCTCTCCAAGCCCGTTTTCTAGCTCCTTTCTTCCGAGACTCAGGCTGCTTTTAAGTTCCCTGCTTAGTGGTGCTTCCAAGGTTGCTGTTCTCGTTTACTCTGTAGTTTTTCTCCCCCTTTCCCTTGGGAGAGTTCATGGTGGCACACCCCGTGCTTGCTATGACCTCTGCCTGCCGTGTCCAGCCCACTGCTATGACCTCTGCCTGCTGTGTCCAGCCCACTGCCATTCCTGTCTCCTGCATCTTGTTTCTCACATGTTGCCTTTTGCAGCTTTCTGTCTTCAGTTTGGGTCTTTTAACGATTTTCTCTTCTCTTTTCACATTCTCACTTTCCTCTTGGAGGGAGGGGGGAGAGGAGGAAGAGGATGGGGGAGGGGGAGGGGGAGGGGGAGGGGGAGGAGGAGCTTTTTGAAAAAGCTCTTTTAATGTTATCAGTCTCATCAGGCCTGCCATTTCTGGTTGTTTCTAGTGATTGATTTTTTTTCTGACTATAGGTTGTACGTTCCTGTTTTTACCCCTCAGGCTACTTGCATGTCCTAGGAAGCCTTCCTGGTCTGATTGGTGAGAGCGGAACCTTTCTGTCCCTGTGAGAGTTCAGGAGACCAACAACTATTCTCCTGCCTTCTCCAGTGCTCTCTCCACAGAATCAGCATTTACACACACACACACACACACACACACACACACACACACACTGTGTACATGGGTACATGCACGCACATGTATGTGTGCATTCGTGCTCGGCTGACCCTGCAGAACTTCCGAGCCCACCCCCACTCCCTCACCCCTGCCTGCCTCAGGTCAGTCTTCTGTCCTGGCCGGCTTGGTCCTTCCTGGACTGAGAATCCTTTCCTCAGAGTCCCCTAGTCTCTGTGGGTTTCCACCACTACACAGGGCTCCCCACAGGCGTGTCCCTTTTAGTTAGCATCCTGTGCTCTGTTGCGCAATGTCTGAACACCATCTTTGTTCCCTTCTCCCTTCCCCGGCTTTGGAGGTCTGTGAGGTAGGAGGGTAGCTACTAGCCTCAAGTCTTCGTCGTGGGCAGAAGGGGGATTCTGTTTTTGACATAGGATGTTGTTTGAGTGGATCCAGCCTCACTGTGTCCAGCCATGTGTCCTGTGGAGAACCGGACAGTGACCGAACGTTTGAAACGCTGAGCCTCTTCCCCATTCAACTGTCTCTTCTCTCCAGCAGCCTCATCACCAGCTATAGATTCCCGGCTATAATAGCAGACCTTCCCTGGGATGCAATTGGTGGCACCTTAAAAGTGTATTCACGTGCAAAAATAAGACTGTGGCCTGTGCCTCTTAAACATTATACTTAGTGGCCCCCCAGGTCAGGTGAACAGGGTGACTTCAGTCCAAAGACAGCTGGAGAAGGGCTGAGCTCGGTAAAAATTATGGTGGGAAATTCAAGTCAAGTTTAACGTGGTTTTTTTAGGGGAGTTTTCTTTGGGCCATTTGAAGTCAAGGATTACGTCTGGATACTGAGGTATTCCAAAAAAGGTTTATGTTGAGATTACAGCTGGGACGGGGAAGTCTAACACAAGACCGTATAGGAAGTGGAATTCCACCCTGGTGACAAGTCCTCTGAGCTCCCTTTAAAGGTGTAGCACTGGAAAGTGTGGCTATCAAATGTGTGTGGAAGGCAGGTGTCAAAACGAGGTGGGCACTCTCCTCTGCCTTCCCCTGGTCCTTGAGGTGGGGCAGGAAGCCTACCAGGTGTCACAGGCTTTCAGTCTTACCTTTTACTTCTGCCATCTCCCACAGGCATTGAAGTGTTGTAGTGTCTATATGACTTTGACACTCCATTTGGAGACTTAAACTTAGGGTCCATGTTCCTTTCCCTAAATCTGGCCAAACTTGGGACTGCTTCAGCTGATAGTAGATCAGCTGGGTGTGGGGGTGCTGTCAGGTCCTTTCTGAGCCTGTCAGCAAAGGCTGCACTGTTTGTGCCTCTGTGTGTGTGTGTGTGTGTGTGTGTGTGTGTGTGTGTGTGCTCCTTCCTGGATCCCAAGCTGATATGCAAGAAATCCCTTCTCTGAAGCCATGCTGAAAGCAACGCTGCCATGAGGAGAACCTCCAGTCAGCAGGGGCAGCCTGGCTGGTCCCAGAACAAACACTGGTGCCAGACATGTGGGCAGAGAAGCTTCCATGGGTACCACTGCTGCACTGTGCCACTGCGTTCAGATGCCAACAGTGGGATTGCACCCCTTCCAAAGCCCCTCCGGACCCAGCAGAATGGAGGAGCAAATGGCTCCAGGACCAACTGAGGCAGGTGGCCTAAGCAGACATGTTGGATGAAGGACACATTTCCCATGGGGTCTGTCTGTAAAGGCTCCTCTAAAACTGCCAAGAAGCCAGCTTTCTGATTAGCAACCCTGCACACAAGCCCTCGATTTGCTTTGGGTAAATAAACAGCAGCAGGAAGCAAAGTCAAGGAGGGAGCCCTGTTCTGTCCACCACCGTTCCCTGTTTCCTCCCACCTTCCCTTCCCAGGCCCTAGAGAGTCAAAGATGGATGCCTATTAACTACACTGCATTTTCTTGAAGCAGATGCTTGGAGTTCTAGGGCTTTGCAGACCCTGGAGCAATGACCCTCCACAGTTAGCTAGAGATAACAGACATACCTTTCATATGCAAACCTTTCCGGGAGCCCAACCTTAATCACTTCCTTTGTGAGCTTCCAAATTCCAGGTCTCTATCTACCCGTCCTTATTAACTCAGGACAAGGTGTCCTCAACCCCACCCCCAACCCAGTTCCTTATGCCCAGAGCCTGCTGATACCATTACTACTACCCAACCCTAGAGCCTACTTCCCCTGCCTGTTCCCTCCTTTGGTGATGGCGGAGTCCCTTGCCCATGGCTAGCCCATTCTTCCTTTGCCTCTTGTCTAACCAAGGTCCACTGCTCCCAGACTCTTCCTGACATAGTGTTCCCCTCGCCCCTCACTAAGAGTAGCAAGCTGTCTTCTGCCCTGCTGGCTTTACTATAGCTCAAATTTTTATTAAGCACTCTGCTTTTAAATAATTGTAATAATTCATTTGTATGTGTGTTTGTGTGTGTGTGTGTGTGTGTGTGTGTGTACAAACCACTGGTATCAGCCCTCTCCTTTCACCACGTGTGCTCCAGGAGCCAAGTTCAGGTTGTCAGGCTTGGTGGGAACAGAACAAAAGGCCTCATGGTGGGGAAAGTTGCAGTTAAAACATGGTGGGCAGGCAACTAAAACCAGCAGGATTGGGAACCTTACATTTCCAAATCTGAGCACTATGAGGTTTGGTCATCCTGTGAAACAGCCAGCAGGCATCCCTACTTTTCTGCAGATGTGATATGTCTCAATTAAAAACAAACAAACAAACAAACAAACAAACAAAAAACCCAAAAGCAGAATGCAAAATAATAGTAATTTTTAGTCCACCCACTAAAGCAATCCCATAAGCTAAACAAACAAGAAGTGTCCTCAACCAGCTCACGCAGGGATTGCTGGCTGGTGACAAAGCTCTGAAATCAGATCTCTATCAAGCTGAATGTCACCATTGTCATCATCTACTTGACACTCCTCACCTAGGACTCAGGTGTACTTACCTCAGCAAACACTTATTTTCCGTGCTGTGTTATTACTTCATGGTGTGTGCTCACTTCCACTCTATCTAGTCACTTTGAACTGGATGAAGAGAAAGAAATATATTCCCTTGACCCAGTCATTCTTACAGTGTCTCCCTCTCCCTCTCTCTCTCCCCTCTTCCCTCTCCCCTCTCCCCTCTCCCTCTCTCCTTCTGAGTTTCATTTAGTCCAGGCTAATCTTGAACTCACTACATAGCTGAGGCTGGCCTCAAATTCTTGATCCTTCTGCCTCTGCCTTTGGAATAATAGACTTACAGGTATGAGCCACCACACCCGGCTGATTTGTTGATTCCTTTATCAGAATTCAAGAGTTGAGTAGTAACCAATTAAGTACAGCATTTCCAAGGAGCAGTGTGGCAGCATGCTCTTTTCAGGGAGAACTGACAAATGTTCTGAGTAGAAGGAAGCAAGTTAAGTTAGCAGACATGTTCCTGCCTGGGCCTCTCCCCTTCCTCTTACAGGCACCCGCAGAATCACAGAACAAGGTCCTTCATTTCAGGGCTCACAGATGAGCTCCTGGACCTGGCTGGAACCAATCAGGTTCTGTGGTTAAGATTTTCATAACCAGCAGTGGTCAGTTGTACTGGGCTTCTAGAGCCCAGGCAGTCCTCCTCCGCCTGGGTCATCTCTCAGAATCTATTGGGAGGCAGGGTTGGTCAGGCAAGTGATTGGAGAGCTGGGGCTTAGGAGTTAGGGGATACCAGAGGATCCAGGGGTGTCTGGAACTTAAGAAAACATTGTTTTGATATTATACCCTTATATTACAGGAGAATTATCAAAGGTCCACCTTATTCACACCCAGGAACAATTCCTTTCCATAGAGAGGACCTTTGATCCTGCGATTTGTGAGATCTGTAAAGGTGACCGTGTGCTCTGGCTTGCTCCAATCAGCTCAGTTACAGGGACATCTCAGATCCTAGCTGTTAGTTTTCATCCCTAAAGTTGTTCTAAATTAGGAACCTCCACAGGTTTATCACCAATGGCTTTGAAAAGATTTCCTATGGATTGAAAAAGAGGAACTCTCTAAGGCAGTGAATTGTTGAGAAATGGGGGCTGCTAATTCTAGACCAATTATGGGTGAGAAACCCATTGAGGGGAATGGAGCAAAGTATGGGAGAGGGAGGAAGGAGGTATGGGGGAGAGAGGAAAGGAAGGAGGAAGACAGAAGGACAAAGGGGAAAGAAAAAGTAGAAGTCACCAGGGATGAGTGATGGGCACAGCAAGCAGGTGGGGTTGGGCTAGCTCCAGCTGCTCTTGGCCCATTTGATCTCAGCATCCAGGACAAGTCTTGACCTCTGGATGTGATTGTGAAAAAAGGTCTGTTGAGGCTTCCTGAAGTTAGAGAGCTAAGGGGAGGGGTCAAGGAGAGTGACTCTCAGAGGCTGGTGAAATGCCCTCCCCTGGGCATGTGAGAGCCAGGGAGCTGATGCAAGAGATGCCAGCTAGTGTCTGGGCTTCATCACTTGTAGGCACAGCCTGGCCTCCCTCCTCTGGGAAATGGCCCTGTACTAAGCTCATCTCGGACTTCCCCGTAGGTGGTATGGAAGCAGAGTGGACCAAGCCAATAGCAACCAGCTTGTGAACTGTCAGTCAAAATTCAGACAGATCAGTATAAGCAAAGACGGGGAGGAAAAGTTCCACCTCCAGCTTAGATCAAGGGACAAATAGCCAGGCTATTTGCTCTAAGTGAGGACAGTGCAGCTGTCGGCATCCAAAGGAGACCTGTCTGCTCCTGCTAAGGCTGAGAAGTTGCTATGCTTAGGCCTGCTCAGTTGCTGCAGCTCATAGCTGGTGCTGCTGTCCCGGTGAAGTGGGAACCTGCAAGCCAGCTTTGACCCTTTTTGTCTGTCTCCCTCTCCTCAGGCCCCCAGGACCGTGGAAAAACTCTCCTTGAGGGGAGCATTTGAAGGCCTGACCTTTTAAGCCTTTTAGACGCTCACCATGTTCATTGCACTCGAGACCTGGTTTAATCTTCAGTTTACAGATGGAGGATACAAGAAGGCTGGAATTCACGGGACACATTGCAAGAAACTTTGATTTGAGGGTTTCTGTGTCAGGTTATGTCTTCCTGAAAAACCGGGGCTAGAGAACTGCAGAGGTAGAAAGTAGAGGGATAGAGGGAGAAGGACTGAGGGGGAGGGAGGAGGGAGAGGGGAAGAGGGAGAGGAAAAACTAGATGTCATTTAAGAGATGAGCAGAGAGGGGGTTATTACCGGTAGCCTGTGTGGGTCGGCCCTGATTTGGGTTAGATAAATTTGAAGCATGGTCCACACACAGGTTCCAGTGTGCAAGGTTGCCTCTCAGGTACTGCATATTTGACTCTGATATTCTGCACGGAGCTGGGGGTCCCTTGCCACTTTGGGTTTATGCCCTGATATGACCAGCTGCAGCCCCTGTGCCTTGACTCTGAGGCATTGCCTGCAGAAGGCTAGTACTTGCAGCTCTTACAAGAGTCTAGAATGATCAGACCAATATACTGACACAGTCCTGGGCCAGCACTGGCAAAATTCAGGCATCTGAATGCTTGGGGCGGGGCGGGGCGGGGCGGGGCGGGGCGGGGCGGGGTGGGGCGGGGCGCCGTAGCTGCTGTAGTTCATAGGCCTTTCTACGCTTCAGGGCTGATCAGTACTTTTGCAAAGTCTGACTTTCGCAGAGATCTGAGAGGCGCCAGGGTCACTGCAACTCTGTGTCCTTTGGTGTCTCCTCCACCCTTTTCCGGTTTTCCCACTGGCCACAGAGCGTGCTCCCAGGTCCCTTACCCGCTACTTGGACTGCCTGGATTATCCTCAGTGGGAGAGGATGTGCCTAGACCTGCTAGGACTAGATGCCCCAGGGTGGGGTGGTATCCAAGGGGGTTTCCCCTTCTCTGGGGATAAGGTGTGGGGACAATGGGGGAAGGATTTGTAAGGGTGAGACTGGGAAGAGAGGCGGGAGGGGGCTGTAATTGGGATGTAAAGTAAATTTTTAAAAAAGAGGAAGAGGAGGAGGAGCAGGGGAAGGAGGAGGGGAGAGGAGGAGGGGGAGGAGGAGGAGGAGAGGAGGAGCAAGAAGAGGAGAGGGAGAGGAAGAGGAAAGGGGGAAGGGAGGGGGAGGGGAGGGGGAAGGGGAAGAAGAAGGGGGAGAAGAAGAAGAAGAAGAAGAAGAAGAAGAAGAAGAAGAAGAAGAAGAAGAAGAAGAAGAAGAAGAAGAAGAAGAAGAAGAAGAAGAAGAAGAAGAAACACCATTACAAAGATGAAGTTACAAAAGTGAGTGAACCAGTCGGGTTTCCAGCCTACAGATGGTTCCAAGCAGCAGGTCTGGTCAGCGATGGATCAAAGTCACTTGATTTCAGGCTCACAACTATCACCAGCTGCAATGTGTGAAACTAACTACTTGGAAGCAACTTTCCCAGTCTGTATTCTCTGAGCCTGACCCCTCTCTTTGCCCAGGGTTTGACATCTCTTTGCCCCGGGTTTGCCAAGGTATCTACAGTCTTCCCTAATGGTTCTGTACTGTGCGAGCCCAGCATTTTCACAAACAGGCACAGGCTGTGCTGGCCTCTCTGAAGCTGCATTAAAAATAACCTGTCCCTTGAGCAGAGAGTTAGGGTCAAAATAATGGCCCCCTGTAATCTGCTGTTGTCCTGTTCCCCTTTCTCAGAAAGCCATCCTTCTCAAGGACAAGCATTTCTGGGAGTAATCCTGGCAGTGAAGCACAACACTGTGCCCACTCCAACAGCCCCATGGGGACTTACCCCTCTGGATACGCTGGGCAAATCTTCCAGTCTAGGATGGTGCCTGATGGCTCTGCGGCCTGTACCTCAGGACACCCTCTTCCAGACCAGCTCCCTGCTGCACCACCTTTGGCTAGTAGCTGTCCTGGCTTTGCACAGTAGCTGGGGTGGAGAGCAGCGACCACGACCACCGGCTTTAAGGGACACGGCCTTAGAGCGCTGTTGCTGGACCCTGACCTGAGGAGATGGGAAATGCCAGTCTATTTTATGCCGAAAGCACATGCCCTGATGAATTTTATCTGGGGTCCTAGACGGTAAAATTAGATCTTAAACTCGGAGAAGATGCAGTTCTCTGGACATTTACAGCGTCTCAGCACTGGCCGCCTCGTACGTTGTAAGCGAATTCAGTCACCGCACGGGGACTTTGAGACTAGAGAGGCATCTCCATCAAAGATTACATAGCCAGAGCTCACTGTATTTACCTCATCACCGCCTGTGAGGTCAGCCTTATCAGCTGGCTTTTAGGATTAAGAAAAGTCTTGGGAGATACCGGACTTGCTGTCACGCATTCAGTAACTCACCACAGAGTCTCACACCCAAGACCACTGTCTTCCGCTCAGGCTCTGCCTCTTTCGAAGGTCGCCTCTGTGGAGCCTCCACATGGGGTGGCGCGCCATAAATATTTGTGGGTCTAATTCCAGGAACTAGGCGCCCCCATCCCTGCGGTGTTTCTACAGTGGGGTGTGTCTAAAGCATGTTGGCTCGTTATTTTACTCATTCGTTCATTCACTCATTTCTTGAATGCCTACTGTGTGTAGGCGCTGGTGTTAACAGCCAAAGCAGCCACAGCGTGCGTTAGGGTCATTCAGGATGCGGAAAACCGAGAAGACTTCACTGTAAGGAAGTAGTTGGGGGACATAGGAGCGGAAAAGCGGCTCCTCTAGAGTCGGAAGAAGCACCAGAAATGAATTCCGCAAAAGGGCTACTAGTAAGGAAGATGTAGGCTCCGACTGCCGGCAGGCAGAGTGGAATGGGTGCAAAGACAAGAGGAAAAACGGATAGCAGAAAAACCGAAGACTGACGCTCCTCTAGAGATCCAGAGTGCCAGTTTAGGGAGGTCACTGCGCAGAGCCCGAAGTCCGGTGGATTCCACATCCACCTGAGACCCTTGGTGGCTGCCCACGTTTAGTGGGGCGAGATGACCCAAGCCATAGGTGTGATCTGTCCACAACAGCACACTTGGCCGATCTAGGGACATTAATAGTCACTGTCTCTCCTCCTCGGGTATCCTGGTGTAAGCTGTTTGAGTTCGGTTTTCCCTTGCGGGAGTTTTGGTGGCGTCTGGTCCCAGCGCGAAGGGCGGCCCAACAGCAGAACAGGGGCTGGACCTGACTCCTGCGCCAAGCAGTGGTGACTTCGAGCGGTGGGCGCGCTCCTCCTGGCCCTGCAGCACCTGCACCGGAGCGCCGATCCGGGCAGGCTCGGGAGGCGAGGGGCGGACAGGGGCGGGCACCAGGGCAGGCCCGGCCCCTCCCTCCCCCTGCCGGCAGGTCGCAGCGGGGACGCCGCGGCGGGGCAGCCGGGAGGGGCCGCGCCGCCCCAGAGAGTCATTGGCAGACCCGGTGGCCCGAAGCTGATAAATAAGGGCCGAGCCCGAGGCTGCTGGCCAAGTTGGACGTCGCGACCCGAGCGAGGGCCAGGTCAGCGCCGGCCCCACGAGGCGAAGCCAAGTGACCTGCGTTCTGCCATGGCCTCGCTGCTGGGCGCCTACCCGTGGACCGAGGGACTGGAGTGTCCCGCCCTGGAAGCCGAGCTGTCGGATGGGCTGTCGCCGCCCGCCGTCCCCCGACCTTCAGGGGACAAGGGTTCGGAGAGCCGGATCCGGCGGCCCATGAATGCCTTCATGGTGTGGGCCAAGGATGAGAGGAAACGTCTGGCAGTACAGAACCCGGACCTGCACAACGCGGAGCTTAGCAAGATGTTGGGTAAGTGTGGGGCGCGAAGCTGGTGCGAGGAAGGCGCGGGTGACAGCGCCGTTCGGGGAGGTGGGGAGTGGGGGTGGGATTTGAACACAGACACCACCAGGGCCTGAAAGGGCCACAGTGAAACCGGTGAAACCTTAGGACCAGCGCGGGACTCTGGACCAGTCCCTTCTCTGGGTCGCGGAGCAGAGACACGGGTCTCAAGGGCGGGAGCGACCTGCGGCCGGTCCTGGGGACTGGAACTCGAGCTTAAGGACTCAGACGGGCAGATACTGTTTAGCATGGGTGGAACCGGCATTTGCTGGAAGATTGAGGAGACTCCACTCCTCACGTTGTAGATTGGGAAAATCAGAAAGAGATATTGTCATGGAGAAAAAGATAACGAACGTACGTCAGTTGAGGCCTCGCTGAGAATTGTCCCTATTTTTAACTATTTAACAGAAAGAAAAAGAAAATCAGCAACAAAAGATGTCCACCCAAATAGGCTGGGTTCGCTTATCTATTTATCGCAGAAGTGTAGATAACTTGAAAAAAGCAGCCAGAGAGGGTCTTTGAATCTCATAGCTTTTTGCTTACAGCTATGGTGCTGTCCGCAGATGATCCTGATTGGAACAAGACAGGCCAGAGAATTGGGGATGAAAATGCTAAAACAGTTCCAAGGACCCCGTTTCTGTTGGATTGTCTATTCTCTCCAGTACTCAGAGCTGGGGTGGGTGGGTTAATATATACATCACACACACACACACACACACACACACACACATTTATACACACATATATTAAATGTGTTTGTGTTAGTGAGTGTATGCTTACACACGTATGCCACCATGAGTGTGGTGGGGACACGGTCAGAAGACATCTGGGAGGTGGGGAGTAAGTTCTTTCTTGCCACCATGTGGGTTCTAGGAATTAGACATTCACATCTTCAGGCTTGGTGGCAAATGCCTTTACCTACTGAACCGCCTCACTAGTCTCAAAGCCAAACAACTTTCAACCTCACCTTATTTCAAGTCTCTTTATCCTTCAACATGGTTCTTATTTATTTTAACCAATAAGATCCCTTCAAAATATTTTGTTTGTAGAGGGCACCAAGGCCTGCCAGGAGAGGCATACTGGCCCCTCGACCCCACCCCGCTGGGATGGAAGCCCTTCCCTTTTCCGTAGGAGCCTGGGCTCTTTCCTCTTTCAGAGTCACAGAGTGAGGGCTGGCTTTCTGCTGGTAATAGGCCTGAGCCTAGAGAGATGGCCCAGCTCTCTGGCTGTCTGGAGGCTCCAAAAAGCAGTTGGTGAGAGTTGTGGGGTTCCAAGTACCCCTTATCCAAATCTTTTGGCCAACTCTGCCCAGTGTGTATTGGTGGGCATCGCCGTCGGGCCTCCTTCCTCCGAACAAAAAAAATAAGCCTGTACATTCCCCATTCTATTAGCATAACAAGAAATAGACTAATATCTACACCCATTTTTTTTTTATCTGAAAGCTTATATTGTTTTCTGTTTAAATGAATTTTATGAATCCCTCTGTGGTTCAGTCCCAGTTGAGGAGAGAATGTTTTTTATTTTTGACCAGGTTTCTGAGGAAGGCCCTGGTGGAGATAGAAGGGTGGGGAACCTGGAAAGGAATCCAGGCTGCCTGTTTTGGGGGGTGAGGACAGGGACAGAGATATAGGAGACAAACCTTCCTGTGGATTATGTGGACTAATTCTATCTGGAATACAACTGCAGGCTTTCTGAGTGTGCAGTTCATCTTGCAAACAAGACTCTTTCCTCCTTGAGCAGGGGAAAACAGCAGCTCTTCGCTGCTTGTTAAAGTAGAGACCACGCAGCGCCTGCTAGCAGGGGCAGCTGCAGCACACCCCCCCCCCCGACTCCTCCTTCCCGAGAACTTTCTTCTCTTTCTGGCCCATGTGAGGGAAGGCACGGATGAGAGTCTCCCAACATTCGCCACTGCATGCTCCCCAGACATCAACCTTAAAACCCAGGTAAAAGATTTTTAGCAATAGAAAGTGAACTATTTTAATGTACCACGAATACATTGCCTCGCACATGCCTAATACATGCCTAGAACATGACAAATGAGAAAGTGTATCACAAATTAGACATTTGTTAGGATTTAAAGTGGAAATCGTGTTTTAGTAAGTCTAGAGCATCTGGGTATATTGGAGACCAGAGCCACATTTTATAGTCAGGCCACAGATAGAGCATGCGGTGTGTCTGGATTCTGAATATCTTGCAAAACTAGTGTCATCTCTACATCTGGTGCTGTGGATACTCTCTGAGACATACTTCTAAGGGATAGCTAATTGCAACAATTGCAGATAGTGGTAGCTTCTGCCCCTGGGCGCTCAGTGTCCTGTGATATCCTGACCCATGGAGCCAGCCAGTGTGGGCAAGGGCAGAAACCAAAGACAGTGAGTACCAGGGCAGGGCATACATACCCTGTGCTTAGCCACAGGTGGATTGTACCCAGTAGGGAGACACGGCCTCTTTCCTTACAGGGCTTATCCAGCCAGGTGCCTTGTCCTCTTCACTAGAGGGTCTGAAACTTGAGGGTACATTAGAATCATAGGAGAGCATGCTAAATTTGCAGATGCCCACCTCCGTTTTAGTCAGCAGCAGCTTAAGTGGTTTGTAAGTGATCCTTGAAACTCTCTGGAGCAGGGCTGCATTCCATTGAAAGATGGAAGCGGGGTACCAAGGTGGCTTGCAATTGCAAAGGGACAGACAGGTAGGGAACAGTGAATAGAAAACCAAGTACAAGCAGCATTTTAACACCGGTGGGGATACACAGAGAGGAGACTCCTAAAGGGGAGAGCCGAGCCCTGAGTTGGAAGCAGCACCTGTTATAGTCAGAAAGACGGAGAGCAGTTAAGGAGCTTGCCTCTGTGGAAAGCTGTGAAGGAGAAACAGTCCTGCTATGGTCAAAGAGTCCTAACTCCATGAGAGAAAGTGGTAGTGCGCACACATATGTACATCTCTGTTTTCTGTCTCTGACTCTGTTCTGTCTCTCTGTCTGTTTTTGTCTCTGTCTCTGTCTCTGTAAATATTAGCTTACAGGCTATACCTATATCTTTCCATAGCAGTGTCTATTTGACCCTCATAGGTGAGGAACAGTTATTTATGAGCCTGAACGAGATTCTCTAATCTACTTCTTGATGACACGATTGGCTGGAGCTGGGTTACCACACTTAAGAGACATGAGAGATATACATTACTAAACAGCGTGACAGCCCTTCATAAGTGGCAGGGAACTTTCGTTAAAATGCACAAATAAACACAACTGACCCCCAAAGGATTTAAGAATCCCAGTCAATATTATAGTCTTTAGATTTTTTTTTTTTTCTGTTGCTGACGAATTAGGTCTGGTAGGACTTTCCTGGGACTCTCCTGGTTTGGAATGGTTGCCACTTCTGTTGGTTTGGGGTGAGATAATGATTTCTAAGCACTTTTCTCCACTATGCTAACATTGTGCGGTACAAACAGGAAGAGTTGGTCCAGCCCCTTCAGTGCATGTGTGTGATCTGGGATGAAAAGAACCTAGAGGCAGGTGGTGACCTTTGTGGCAGAGAGAGGGGTCCAGAGGGTGGGGTAGGGGTCAGAGGGCGGCAATGGGACGCTAAGAACACGAGGCTGAAGCAGGTGTGGAGGCTGAACCAGCACTATGGAGTCTGAGTGTGCCTTTTTCTGGTTTGTGTGATCAGGAAAGTCATGGAAGGCGCTGACACTGTCCCAGAAGAGACCCTACGTGGATGAGGCCGAGCGGCTGCGCCTGCAGCACATGCAGGATTACCCCAACTACAAGTACCGGCCCCGCAGAAAGAAACAAGGCAAACGCCTCTGCAAGCGCGTGGACCCTGGCTTCCTCCTGAGCTCCCTCTCTCGTGACCAGAACACGCTGCCTGAGAAAAACGGCATTGGTAGGGGGGAGAAGGAGGACAGGGGTGAGTACTCCCCAGGAGCCACCTTGCCTGGACTGCACAGCTGCTACCGCGAAGGTGCAGCTGCTGCCCCTGGCAGTGTGGACACGTATCCCTATGGGCTGCCCACACCTCCGGAGATGTCGCCCCTGGATGCGCTGGAGCCGGAGCAGACCTTCTTCTCGTCCTCATGTCAGGAGGAGCATGGCCACCCCCATCATCTCCCCCATCTACCAGGGCCCCCTTACTCACCGGAGTTCACACCTAGTCCCCTCCACTGCAGCCACCCTCTAGGTTCTTTGGCCCTTGGCCAGTCCCCAGGGGTTTCTATGATGTCCTCTGTTCCTGGATGTCCCCCATCTCCAGCCTACTACTCCCATGCCACCTACCACCCTCTCCACCCCAACCTCCAGGCCCACCTGGGCCAACTGTCCCCACCTCCCGAGCACCCTGGTTTTGACACCTTGGATCAGCTAAGCCAGGTGGAACTTCTGGGGGACATGGATCGCAATGAATTTGATCAGTATTTGAACACTCCCGGCCACCCTGACTCTGCTGCAGGGGTTGGAACCCTCACTGGGCATGTCCCGCTCTCCCAGGGGACTCCCACAGGCCCTACAGAGACCAGCCTCATCTCCGTCCTGGCTGATGCCACGGCCACGTATTACAACAGCTATAGTGTGTCATAGAGCTGGAGGAATAGAGCTTGGCCCAGCCCTGCCATCCCCTCCTCCCTATGAAGCACTGAGCTGAGCAGAAACTGTGGCGATGCCACTCCTTGGTGGCAGGAGGTCAAAACTGCTGTTCCAGAGCCTTCCAATCAAAAGCGAGGATCCAGCGCTCCTTCTGTCCCTTTAAATGTGTTGTGTTGGCTTCACCCAGGAAGCACAGCTTTGGGAGCTGTGTGCAGTAGGATTTCCTGGCTACTCTACATCATCAGTGTAGCTGATGGGGAGAAGCCCAGTGCGTTGGAGCTCCTGCTCTTGGTGTAGCTACTTCTGATCTGTGGTGCTCCCAGTGAGATGGACCCCGGGCCTGGGGTCCATCTCAGTTCAGTCTCTAACTGGCAAAACCCCACTCTGGCTTGACTAGCCCTGACTGTTCTCTCCTGTACAGTGAGGATTGGCTTCATAGCCAAGCCCTCTCTCTATGGATCTCCAAGAGTAAAGCCCTCTCAAGGCCAAGGAAAGCGTGAATGACTGACTGCTCAAGGACCCAGGTTTTCTGCTTTCCTATAACCCTGTCTACAGCCACCCTAGAATTCCAAAGAAACTCCTTCAGTTGAGAAAAATATTCACCTTTGGGCTGGCAAGATGATGTGGGATGTCTCACTGGGTAAAAGTGCCTCCTGCCAAGCCTGACGACCTAAGTTCTATCCCTGGAGCCCACATGGTGGAAGAAGAGAACTGACTCCTGCAAGTTGTATTCTGACTTTCAAATGCACGTGTGCCCCTGCATTATATGTGTGTTTGAGCATGCTCACATGCACGCGCACACACACACACACACACACACACACACACACACACACACACACACACATATATACACTAAATGTCATTTTTCTTAAAAAAAGGAAAACATTTACCCTGGTTCAGAAAATTAATGAGTATGTTCAACTGCATCACTGAAAGCAAAATCAGATTAGAACTTGTTTTGTTTTGTTTTGTTTTGTTTTGTTTTGTTCTGAGTCAGGGTTTCTCTGTGTAGCACTGGCTACCCTGGAACTCACTGTGTAGACCGGGCTGGCCTCAACCTCAAAGGAAAGCCTGCTTCTGCCTCCTGAGTGCTGGGATTAAAGGTGACTGGCGCCACACCCAGCCTGGATTTTTTTTTTAAATATATACTCTAGATACATTATTTTTGTTGCATACATCTCAGGAGACTTACAGTGTGCCCATTTCACAAGAAATGCCCGTATGCAGGCATGCCCATCCCCAACCCTGTGCTCCAAGGTGTGTACCCTGATTTAGATTCTTCTCAACTGTAACAATGTCTCATCACCTCCCTGCAGAATGAACCAAAGAGCTAGGGACCTAAAAAGTCTGTCCACAAAGCAGCAGCGTTGGGGTGTGCTGATTTCTCGAGAGGAGCTGTAGCATACCCTTATCTACAGATGCAAAAGATGACTCCCTGCCCGATGTCTGCTGCCCCTCGCTCCCAGGAGGGCTTCTCTCTCTTCTCCGTTACTCCCCCTCCAAACTGGCTCCTAATTCAAAGGGCTCCTCGCTTGGAATCCCAGGCATGATTCCCCTGGTCGTGAAGGGAACTTGATTCTTGTTTCTCGAGTGGATACATCAGAACAATTCACCTGTCCCACTGTCCTTTGGCTGTCCCAAACAAACACCCTGTGACACCCAAAGATGTTTCTGAGCTTTGGTCCCACCCCAGGCATTTCCATCCCCTAAACCTCCTTTGAAGGAACATACCGAACACTGACCTAACAGACTCTTGTCTGTCCTTGGACATGTGTGTATTATTGCCTTTATGAAATGTGTTTTTATATTCTGCCATTATGTCCACCTTATATTTTGTATTGTTGACAGATCCCCAAGAAGTCTTATTATAATATCACTTAGAAGATATACTTAATCTTTATGCTATTATTGTATATACCATTTGGTGATAAATAGTGAATTGTTGACGATGTAATTGACTGGTGCCCAGCCTCAGATGGATATTAATAATCTCATGAAACACTATCACAGGCATTAAGCTACTCTGTTCCATTTTTTCAAGAAAACTGAATATGCATGGAACAGTTATGAAATTGATTTGTCAAAATGTTTAATTTAAATAAATTCTTTTTGTACCTTCACCATTCTATCCTTTGAAATAGTTTTTTTTTTAATTCATAATAGGTCTCAGTGCTACCTGTAATATTGTTTGTGTTATTTTCTGAGTCGACTTTTTTATTTTAAGGAGTTTTTGTTATATAGGGTTTTAAATTTCTTTATGAGTTGTGCTGAAAAGACAAACTTCGATTCTACACATTAGCGCTGTTTTTGTTGACATTGGAAAAGGAAAGCCATAGCAACCCACATGAACAGTTTTCCCACACCTATTCAGTAACTGCACACTGCCCAAGTCTAAGCAAATGACCATCTTGCCCTCTCTTCTACTTGAGTGGTGTAGCAGAATGCAGTGGCCCTCTGGACTGGACAACATGCTGTCGGGGAGGCAGACACACAACCTGGAATCAAGGTCTGAGACAGCTGGGACAGTCCAGGACGCACACTCAGTCAAAAAAGCTCCTGGAAAATCAGCCTGGCTCTGTCCCATGTATGGCACCTAATACGGGCCTCTCTTCATGTAAAGAAGGAACTTGTTTAAGTCAAACGTAGCCATGCCCCTTCCCATGCTCCTCTGGGCCAACAAGGGCCCTGCTGGGCTTCTTCTGCACATCCTTCTCTGCTGATCATAACCCACAGGCATGATTCAGTAACACTTCATAGTTGTTGGGCGTGTTACAGAAGGCTTCTGAACTGTTTTTCGTCATTCCCACCACATTACACAGCCAAGGACACTACAGTCCCTAGTGGGAGGTGGCGTGGGACTCGCCACCCTCCTAGGGTGTTGACTTCAGCACCCATGAGGCTCGTTCGTTGGGAGCATTCATGGCTGAGGGCTTAGTGCCTCTCCTCGGTTCTGGTTTTGGTGTTGGAGATGTGGCCTCATGTTGTGGCTCAGACTGACCTGGAGCTCACTAGGTCGCCCAGACTAGCCTTGGACTTGTGGAAACCCTTCTTTAGCCTACTTGGTTCCATTTTCTGTGCCTCACTGGGGCATGGATTCAACCGCTTCTCAATCCATGACTATCTCAGGCCAGAGAAGAAGAAAGCAATTATGGGTGACAACTGAAATGACACAGAGCCGTGCTGCTCTGGCCTGTCATTGCACCTGGCCAGTGGTGGCCATATGCAGGGATACACTGAGGTACTATCCTTGGCTATACTGAGCTCTGAATTGGCAGTATCTGGTCAAGGTGTGCCCCTTGGCACTGCCAAATGGGCATGCATCATTGTAACACACAGTGTGGTTACACTGTCCATGCCTATGAGACGACAAGAAGCAGGCAGGAGGGTTCTCTGTTCTGAGTGGGACAGTGTGGGAACCAAAGTCTCTGTGGGTCCCAGCTACCTGTGCACCCTGCCTGTGGTACTCAGGTTACAATGTGACTGATGTCATCTTACAGGATGACAAGCCATTATGACAAGTTGCTTTTCTAAAATGCTGCTGTTCCCATGTCACTCTTTGCCTTAAGATCCCTGTTCCTGTTCCGTAAGCAGCGAACAATAAAGGAGACTCACCTGGTGGCTGAGGAGCCCTGTATTTCAACTCCTGCTTGCTTATGTCCAGGGCAGTCTTTATTTTCACAAATGTTGTAGAAAGGGAAACACTTGTGTTCTTTTCTCTAAGACACACCCCCACCACGACATCTCCTGCCAACTATACAAACTTCAGGCTTGTCATATCTGCCCAGCCCCAATGTTAGTTCCCCAATGGCCGATTCTCTCCTTTCCAGAAGTTTCTCTCTCAATTTCTCTTTTCTTCTGGTGGATCTTGCTGCAAGAATACCAGCCGGTCTCTGAAAACACCATCCTTTCCCATGCATCCATGTTTAACCATGCCAGCACCTTCCCTGGAGACCCTCACACTATTGTCCATCTAGTGATACTTCATACAATGTCCAAGTGGCAGATCCTTATTCTCCCATGGACCCTGGTAGCTACAGCGACTGGCCAGCAATGGATTCAACTGGATTGTGTGCCCCCCATTGCCAGACCCAGAGTAGGTTTGAGAACCCTAGTTGGGTTGAGTAGTGGTGAAAGACCCCCATCCTTCTGGGTCCATCCTCCTTGGAACTATGTTCCTAAGGCCTCTGGTTCATGTGCCTCTTAGGTTCATGTGGCTGGGGTAGGCCTGCATCTGCTGCAGTGTAAAATGGAGAGATAGGTTGGAGATGGAATATGAGCCTTCCTTTTTGAATATATAGTATTTCTGCTTTCTTCCCAATGGAAAGGGGAGAGAGAAATGAAAAAAAAGGACATACCCATCCTGTCCCATTTGCTTCTGTGTTGCTACAATAAAAGACTGACCAAAAGTAACTTGGGGAGAAAAGGGTTTATTTGGTACACTTCCACATCATAGTCCATCAAAGCAGGGACCTTGAGGTAGGAACTGAATCAGAAGCCATGGAGGAGTGCTACTTATTGGCTTGCTTTGGGTGGATGGCTTTCTTATACCCCTAGGACCACCTATCCAGGGATGGTACCCACAGAGGGCTAGGCCATCCTACATCAATCATTTATCAGGAAAACACCCACAGGCAATTCCTCAATTGAATTTCCCTCCTCCCAGGTGACTCTAATCTGTGTCTAGTTGTCAAAAAGTAACAAACCCCCACAATATCTAGCAAACATTATAATCTATCTATCTATCTATCTATCTATCTATCTATCTATCTATCTATCTATCTATCTATCATCTTCTATAATCTATCCTCTATCTATAATCTATTATATCTATCTATCTATCCATCCATCCATCCATCATCTTCTATAATCAATCATCTATATATTATCTATCAATAATATATCTATATAATATATATCTCATCTTTTCTGTCTTTATGCCTCCTTTATTTGTTGCATTCACTCATCTGTGTGCACACACATGCGTGCACAAACACACATACACGTGCAAACACACACACACACACACACACACTCACACCCCCCCATCCATCCTACTTCCTGTCAGTCTGTTATCTTTCTTTTAATTCTAAATATAGACTTAGTCTTTAAAGTAAATTTAGGAAAATAAAAAGTTATCTCTCATCCAAAACTTAGAGCCATCACTAGTTTTTATTTTTATTTTTATTACATATATCCATCTTGCTTTGAAAATGTTTGGTCTATATATTCATATGTCTTTTATAACAATTATTTTACTCTTTAATGTTAAACTTTCTCCATATCATTAGGCTTAGTTATTCTACAAAGCTGTTTTCTTCCTGCTTGATAAAATTCTAATAAGAACATTGAGAGCCTCAGATGGGCTTCATCATCCACCCATCCTGTTGTGTAGACAGTAACACTAAGGCTGAGACAGGAGGACAGAAGATCACAAGTTTGACGCTATTCTAAACTACACAGTGAGACTCTGGGTAAAAGAAGAAAGAAGGGATAAGGAGAAGGAAAAAACAGCAGGAGAAGAGAAAAGGAAAGGAAAGGAAAGGAAAGGAAAGGAAAGGAAAGGAAAGGAAAGGAAAGGAAAGGAAAGGAAAGGAAAGGAAAGGAAAGAGCCATAGAAAAATGGAGAAAAAAGTTGCCCCCTTGCTGTATCTGCTTCCTTATGGTCGATTTTATGTGTGGCATCTCCTGTCCCATTTCCCAGCTTACACGGTTGTATGTGCTATGATTGTGATCATGTGGACACACAACCCACTGGTAATAGCTTCTTCCATTCAACACCCTAAGGTAGGAGTTGATCAGTGGCATCTGTGTTTGTACTAGCCTCCTCTGTGGCTACACAGAACTTCAGTGAACTGACATCACAGCTTACATATTTCACTTGGCCACCCTATGAAACATCACAGCTTACATATTTCACTTGGCCAACCTATGACTCTCTCCATAATTGGATTGTTCAACCTGCTGACCTGGTAGCAGGATGTCATTTACAAAGACTATACCTCAACCTTAAAAACTTTAAAAAAATTTATTATATTTTAAGTAGCCTTACAATTATTTGTTGGGTTGGATTTATAGCTATACTTGTGAGCATATAGATAGCTTAGGTTGGACATCACCTTCAGTTCCTGGTACAAAGAAGCTGAGATGCTCCTGTGGATTCCTCAAAGAAGAACAGATCCTATGTGAAGGCTGGAAACCCCTGCTGACCTTTTGTCACTGACCAGGTTTGCTGCCTTCCTTTTTAGATGCCCTGGTCACCCCAGAGGCCCCAAGAAAGCAGTTACTGTGTTGTAGAGGTGATGAGATCTACATGGTAAGGCTGTGACTTCAAGGTCACAAGGTCATGTAGTGGGTGAGTGACTAAATAAGTTCACTTGCCCATGTCTCTTTACCCTATTGGTTCTTATCACAGAAATGGGGGAAAAAAATCTCACAGCTTCTCGAACAGATCTCAAGAAGCTAAAGCTCTATCATTTATCTGTCTGTCTATCTGTCTATCTTATCTATCTATCTATCTATCTATCTATCTATCTATCTATCTATCTATCTATCTATCTATCTATCATCCATCTACCTGAAAAGACAAGAATACTAGCCCTGCCACCCCATCTCAGGATGCTGGGAAGGCCAGAGAACATGTGTAACATTCTGAACTGCGCTCAAGAGAACAGAAGAGGGATGTCACATCCCACGGTTATCTCCTCCATTATAATTTAGAACTCTTAGTATACATGGGGGTTCCTGTGGATACTCAAATCCCCTGTGCTCAGGCCCCATATATAACAGGGTGCATTTTACAAGTGGCCTGAATACATCTTCAGAGATTTTTACATCAGATGACTTATGATACCTAACAGAACGCTCTACTATGCGACCTCTCTTCATGTCACACTCTTTGAAAAAGGATGAATAATGACGGAACAAAGCCTACCCAGGCTCAGTGCTGACTGACTGTCCTGGGTAGAGCGGCACAGACCACACCAGCAATACTATGAATCCTTTCAGTCTGAGTGACCGAGTCTGCAATATGAACCACTTGGTTGCCAAAGTCTCACTGTGATAGCATTTTTTTAATTTAAAATTTTTTCCATTAATTTATTTATTCAATATACATCCCAGTTGCAGCCCACACTCCTCTCGGTCCTTCCCTCCCATGACTCTTGCTCCCATTCCCCCCTCCACTTCATCTCTGAGAAGGGAAAGGTCCTCCCTGGGTACCAACCCACTCTCACAGCTCAAGTCACTGCAGGACTAGGTACATCCTCTCTCACTGAGGCCAGCCAAAACATCCCAGTTAGGGGAACGGGATCCACAGGCAGGCAACAGAATCAGGGCAAGCCCCTGCTTCAGTTGTTGGGGGACCCACATGAAAATCAAGTTGCACATCTGCTGCATATATGCAGGGGGCCTAAGTCCAGCCCTTATATGTTCTTTGGCTGGTGGTTCAGTCTCTGGTAGCCCCAAGGGTCCAGGTTATTTGACTCTGTTAGTCTTCTTGTGGAGTTCCTATTTCCTCCAGGTCCCTCAATCTTTCCCCCAAATCTTCTACAAAACTTCTCAAGCTGAGCTCCATCTAATGTTTGGCTGTGGGTCTCCATCTGTTCTGTCAGCTGCAAGGTGGGGGTCTCTAGGAGGATAATTATGCTAGGCTCCTGTCTGCAAGCCTAACAGAGATGGGCATTAATAATGTCAGGGGTTGGTTCTTGCCCATGGAATGGACCTCATGTTAAGTCAGTCATTGGTTGGCCATTTCCTCAGTCTCTGTCACATCACTGTCCCTGCATTTCTTATAGAACAGACAAATTTTGGGTGGAAAGTTTTGTGTGTAGGTTGGTGTCCTTATTCCTCCACTGGGAGTCCTGCCTGGCTACAGGAGATGGCCCCTTCAGGCTCCATATTCCCCACTGCTAGAAGCCTTAGCTAGAGTCAACCTCATAGACTCTCTGGAGCCTCCCCAATCCCAGGTCTTTGGCAAGTCCTAAAGGTGTTTCCTCCACTGACTTCTATTCACTCTCCCAGCCCTCTCTCCCCATTTCCCCCCACATTTCTCTTTCCACTCCCCACACCCTCTCCCACGCAGTTCCATCCATCCATATAACTCCAATGGCAAATTTATTCTCCCTTTCCAGTGAGATTCAAGCATTCTCCCTTGAGCCCTCCTTGTTATTTAGCTTCTTTGGGTCTGTGTAGCATAGGTATCCTGTACTTTGTGGCTAATATTTACTTATCAGTGAGTACATACCATGCATATCCTTTGGAGTCTGGGTTACCTCACTCAGGATATTTTCTAGTACCATCTATTTGCTTGCAAATTTCATGATATTCTTGTATTTAATAGCTGAGTAGTATTCCATTGTGCAAGTGAACTACATTTTCTTTATCCAGTTGAAGGGCATCTGGGTTGTTTCCAGTTTCTGGCTATTATGCATAGAGCTGCAGTTGCATTTTTAATGGAAGGGGCTTGGAACTAGGAAACTCTCACCCCAGCTCTGAACCCTTAGGAGAAAAATTCCCCTGACTGAGCAGGAGGCATTGTTGTTATACTCCATGTTAGGTTTGATGACAGGGTTCAGTGAGGTAAAGATTCACCTAAGGTTACCCAGCTGAGGGGTAGAGGTGGAGAAGAGGGTAAGGGGCTGGGAAGAGGGAAGATGGCCAGGTGCTCCAGCACAGGACTCCAGGACATCCTCTTTGCAAGAGTCCCTGCCTCAGGGGTGGCAGCAGATGGCAGTGGTTGTAGTTCAGACAGATTCCTGGGAAAAGGGACAGGTGAGAGGAGGCGAGGCCATACCTAACATGTCTTCAGGGGTTGCTGAAAGATTTTGTGCCACTAGATGCCAAATTCTGGGCTGGGATGAGGTTCAGAGAAGCTAAACAGAACACACTGCACTCACAGCAATTAGAGTACTTACACAACAGGAAGCACACAAAACACACTTGGGACAGAGTACACATACTCACATCGTGTGCACACACACTACCTGCATCACCACACAGCAAATATATGTGTGCACACACACAGAGCATGCAACACACACACACAGCATGTACTCACATACAGCTCATAAGAGTACTTGCACAAAGCATACATACACAGTACACATACAGCATATAGCACACACATAGAACCTATGCATATAGCACATACACGTGCATAATACATCCACATACTACACACACAGTGCACATACATCATGCAGCACACACACAGAGCCTATGAATATAGCACATACATGTGCATAGTACATCCACATACCACATACACAGTGTACACACAGCAAGCAAAACACACACAGAGCCTATGCATATGTGACATACATGTGCATAGCACACACACGTAGCATACACACACAATGCACATACATCATGCACCACACACATACAGAGCCTATGAATAATAGCACATACATGTGCATAATGCATCCACATACCACATACACAGTGCACACACAGCTAGCAGAACACACACAGGCCTATGCATATGTGACATACATGTGCATAGTACATGCACACAGCACACACACACAGTGTATATGCAGCGGGGGCACACAGCACCTAAGCAAGCCTCTTTTATGCTTAGAGAACAGCTCAGGGGGTTAGGCAGGCAGAGAACCCAATGAGTAGTAGCTGCTGAGCTTTTCCTGCCTTGAGAGCTGCTGTGACCAGGAGTGGGAGGAAGTGACCAGAGCCCAGTGTTTCCTGTCTGATAAGGCAGCTTCTCCCTATAGAGCCTGGCCACCACCTTCAGGCCAGCCGCCACGGCCGCCACCAAGAGAGCCCTGCCCAAGGAAGGGCCTCCTAGGAGGAAAATCTCTTCTCCAGATTAGCAGAGCTCTGTGCCTTCCTCTCTGTGCGCCTGAGTGTCCCCAGCAGCCACAGGAAATGCAGGGATCTGCACACCCAGGGGTCCCACCTAGGGACTCCGCCTGTCTCAGAGTCCCACCCTCTGCATTGCCAGAGAACAGAAAGCTTGCCCCCTGAGCCAGCTGTCAGGACAGCAGAACTTCCACTAGCAGAAGCCAATCAGATCCCACGTCTGGAATTTGGGCTTCAGAAACCATGAAAATTGTTCAGTTACCAAGGAACCCACCTCCTCCCAGTTTCCTAGTTGCTTATCTCCAAGGGACATCCCAGGAGAGGCAGCTGTGGGCTCTGGGTACAGACTTGTACCCCCACTTTCTCTGACAGCTCTGAGGGGCTATCCTTGTCTTTTATTGAGCTGCCCTTTACTCTTGGAAAGATTCTAGGAGCTAACCTCATCTTTAGATTTGAGGGCTAGGCACCTTCAGGAACAGCAGGAATGCTTGTCCAGTGCCCCCAAACCCTGAGGAAGAAGAGGCAAGTGAGCCGCCAGAGGAGGGGGTCTCTTGTTTCCAGTGTTTTCTCTGGCTGACCCTAGCTTCTCTTCCTATAGGAAAAACTCTGGATCCTTCTCCTGCCTTAATCTGCCATGTGCCAGACCAGACTCTGCTCTTTGGAGTAGGACATGTTAGGGGTACAATAGGTATAGGCTGTAGAGGAAGGGCTTGCAGCTCAGAGCTCACTGAGAGTAAATAAAGGAGGATCTGGTTCTGTGAGGGCTGTGGCCATTGGGCTCACAAACCCTAGCTTCCAGGTGGCCTTCCTGTCACACCCCGCCCCTTCCCCAGGCCTATCTCTGGTTAGGGCATCTCCCCAAAGTAGGTGGGTTTCCCACCTTTATATTCTGGCCATTCTGTCCTGGTTCAGAGTTGACCCCTTTAAAAAAGATTTCCAAAAGAACTGGGAGAATGGCTACATCAGTAAAACAGGAGAACCTGAGATCAGTTCCCAGGACACATGTGAGAAAGCTGTATGGTTGTGGCATAGGCTTGTGATCTTAGCTCTGGGGAAGCAAAGACTAGAGGGTCCCTGAGGCTCAGTAGCTAGCTAGCCTAGCCTACTTGTGGAGGTGCAGGCCAGTAAATAATCTGACCTAAAAACAAAAAGTGGCTGGGTGTAGTGACACACACCTTTAATCCCAGAATTCTGGAAGCAGAGTCAGGTAGATCTCTGTGAGTACCAGGCCAGTCTGGACTACTCAGTGAAGTTCTGTTTGAAAAAATAAAAATAAGGGGCCGGAGAGATGGCTCAGCAGTTAAGAGCACTGGCTGCTCTTCCAGAGGTCTGGAGTTCAATTCCCAGCAACCACATAGTGACTCACAACCGTCTGTCATGGGACCCGATGCCCTCTTCTGGTGTGTCTGAAGACAGAGAAGAGACAGTGTACTCATATACATACAATAAACAAGTCTTTAAAAAAATAAGTAAAAAATAAGAACATAAACAAAAAAAGAGTGGGTGGCAAAGTGACGTCTGAGACTGTCCTCTGTCCTCCCTTCTGCATGTACTCTTTCTGTATAAGTATGCACACACATGTATGTGCGCACACACACATACCATCCACAAGGCTTGCTTACTGCCCTTATGCTCAGGCTTGCCGGGGACATATCTACATATATTGAGCAAATGTTCTTGTGCACATGTGCGGAGGTGAGTGTGTGCTGTTGTAAGTGCTGGCCCTTGTTACACTTGCTCGTTCCTCTATTAAGTCCAGCCATCCTGACCCAAGCACAAGTGTGCCCTACCCAGATGGGGATGCTGGTGTTGATGCTTGTGAACGGCACCCAGCTGGTTAGCAGGGGGCCACATCCTCATGGCTGGCTGCAGACTGGTCCTGGGTAGTGAGGCCAGACCCCCACCCCTTTCCGGCAGTCTCTGCTCCATTGGCTCTGGGTCTACTTTGATCCTGGAGTGAGCCTCCTCCCAAATGGGCAAAGCATCGGGTTCTCAAGGCAGCTGGTGGGCTACAAGAGGAAGGAGGGAAATTCCCTGGGAAGCAAGGCGGATGGCCAAGGTCCAATTTACAGCTCAAGTTCTTTAGCGTGGGAAGTGGATCAGGGTCAAGGTCTTTTTCTCTAGTGTTCTGCCAATCCAGCTCAGCCATCCAATTGCTGTGTGACTTTGGACCAGTTGCGTACCCTTTCTGTGCCTCCCTAAATTAGGAGGCAGAACTCATAGTGTCCTAGTGCTAAAACACCTTAGTTTTCTCAACTGTGGAAAGATCTTTTTAGTCCCTCCCTGCTCTGCTCCTGGCCTCTGTATCAGGATGATCTCCAGGGTGGTGATGGTGGTGGTGATGGTGGTGGTGATGGTGGTGGTTTTTCTGGGCAAGAGCTCAGCCAGGTGAGGCTTAGGAGCTGCATACAGCTGGACTGGAACCAGAGCTGCTGTATCCTGGCCCTGAGTGCAACTCAGTCAGCATCCTGGCTGCCTCCATTGTTCTGGCTGCCACCCAACCTTCTGTCACCAGGGTATGACAAGAGTCCCCCCAGACACCTGGCCTGGCTCCATTCCCACACATCACCACCCTGGCCCCTATCTCCTGCAACCAGTGCCCCGTTTGTCCACATCTGATTCTCCATCTCCTGGATCAGCTGAACAGGGTGGGACAAGAGGCCTTGATGGTCTGAATCCTGTCCACAGGTCCTCCTGCTGGGTGGGGCCTGGGGTTCTGCTGCTAGGCACAGCGTCTCTGAGCCCCTGCCCTCTTGGATTCTATCCTGCCTATTCTTGTTGCCCTGGGCCTTTCCTTCTTCCAGGTTAGCTCAGTTCTGCTAATGAAATGAAGCCTGACCCTTTCTGAGGGTCATTTCCACGAGGTTTCACCTATTTTCTTAGCCTGAGCTAGTGCCCACAGCAATTGTACAAATAGGATATCCTTTACTTCACACCCCATGGCCTTAGCATATGTGGTTCTTGCCTGCAGAGTTGACCTCCTCCACATCTTCACATAGAACAATCCCAGTATGTGTCGAGACACTGGTTCAAGTGTTTCCACCTTTGAAAGCATCATGGACATGCCTTCCACTCCCCAGGCCTGCTCTCTCACAGTCCCCACCGGAGCTGACTGGCCCCAGTTCTGTGCATTCCACAGTCTTTTGCACATGGCAGTGTACTGTGTTGATGCTAGTTTTGTAATTGTTTCTTCCCACCAGTTTGGGAATGTGTTTATCTGGGAAGGGCATCACATTGATCTTTGTGGTGTTTACAGAGAAGGTGTCCTGTGGTGGTTGCAGAATGGATAACAGATGCTCAAGCCTGAGAGTTCCATTACTCTGCCTTGGTCCTGAGCTCTATCCCAGCTTAGAGCTCTACCCCAGCCCAGGGCTCCATCCTAGTCCAGTGGCTTTGCTTCTCTGCATCTGTATTTCTCTCTGCAAGGTGATATTTCTGGACATCAGAGGTAGCACAGAATCAGCTGGAGTAGCTGGGGATGATCCATGCTGAGAAATAGCTTCCTGGTAATGTCACCCTCTAGTGATCCTGGAAAAATCTAATTCTATTCTGAATTCTGATACTTCCTAGGCTGAAGCCACGCCCTACCCTGGCATCTTGCATGAGCAAAAGTGCTTTGGAATGCTGCTCTCACTAGGATATGGCCAGGCAGTAAATCTGTGCTACATGGGGACAGACACACATACTCATGCATGCACATGCACACACACACATATACAGACATACATGTGTACATGCATCTACATAATATACATGCATTATTCATATCCACACATGTATGCACACAGGCACACAGATTATATAGATGCACATATACACATACCTCTAAATGCAATATACATACATACATATACACATGCATTACACATGTGTACTTGAACACACATACATATTAACACATGCACACACACATATACAAACACACAGATATACATACATCTACATATAGACATGCATGCATTATACATATACACATGCATATTCACACAGACACATAGATTATATAGATATATACATCTACATCTACATATAATTTACACACATACATGTATGAATTATATATATGTACATGTATATACATACATGTGAGCACACACATATACACACACCCATATATATATATATATATATATATACACACACACACACACACACACACAATACACATATGGATACAGATGCACATACAAACATATGCATATACACACACACACACACACACATTCTCAGGTCACTAAATCTTGTTCTCCCATTGATCCCTTTGGGACAGGGAAGATCCCTAAAAGCTCCATATGCAGTGATGGATGCTGTCTACTGATATTTCACTAGGTTCCTTCTAGATGTTTTTACAGTCTAAGTCTATGCTCACTCAAAGTCTCTTTAGAACGTTGAGATTCTTGGTTTGGAAACACGCTGCTTTATTTCTGAACCGTTCTGGGCATTGAACTCGGAGCCTTGCACAGGTTGTGGGGATGGAGTCGGGGTGGGAGTTTTTACCCCTCAGTTATATCCCAGCTCTTGGAAACTGGATTTTTTGAGAGTGTGGCACAGGCTGGCCTGGAATTTGTGATCTGCCTGCTTCACCCTCTTCAGCTTATTCCCAGCGTTCCTGGAGCAGGCTGGGAACTTGTTTTTTAAATAAATAAATATGAGCTTGAATGTCTTCCTTGTCACTGCCTATACTTCTGTGGTGAGTGGACCCCTGTGGTGGACCTTCTGCAGGTTCTTTTCCATGTCACTGCATCCCAGGATGCCCTGGGTTTGCTGAAGGACCTGAAACCAGGTCCCTGTTTTCTCTACCGCAGAGCCCTAGCAAGCACAGAGCCTTAGCCACCTTTCCCAGCCTCCAGCTGGGTCTTCCCACTGGCACAGGCTCCTCCAGGAGACTTCCTGAATGGTTCCCACCATCAAGAGGTTCTGGAGTTTTCCTGCCAGGACACAATACAATTGCCAGCAGCGAGTCCGTTTTGTTCAGAAATGCTAGAAAGGTCTGTCTGGGCTCCAGGCCTAGGCCCTAGTGGCCAGGGCTGCAGGGATGCCCACTTTCAAGCTTGGACCACTGCCCTGAAGGGAAGTGACTGTGTGGAGCCTTGCAGGGTGAGTCAGTAACTTGGCCCTGATGTCCTGTAGTGCTGGGAATAAGCCTGAGCCAGGATGGCCAGGCTCAGCCTGACTTGTACTATCTTGCTTAACATGGAAACCTCTCTTCCTGGGAGGAGGGACCAAGGCCCCGGGGTTCCTGAGCCTGGCGGAGTCTCTGTTTTCTGTAAACCACATGGGGGGTACTTGTCCTGTGTGTCTCTCTGATAGCTGGACCGTGCCTTTGTAGGATGTGATTTTTCTACTTTCTTTTTTCTTTTTCTTTTTCTTCCTTTTCTTTTTTTTTTCTCCTAGGCACCTGCAGTAGTTTTGGTGGAGGGCAAAGAGCACCTCAGGAAAATAAGTGAGTTAGAAAACAGTTGGTCTTCCAGACAGGTCCCCTGGACCATGAACTTGGAATATAGAATTCCCCGGTCACAAATCCTGCTTCCCCTAGATCTAGTTCATCAGCCAGTGTTCACGGGCCAATCTCTTCTCCATCTAACATGGGAGCAAGCCAGTGTCATGTGTTTGTTTCCCCTAAGTTCAAACATTCCCTCCTGGAGAAAAGAAGGTTCAGAAGGTTCATAAGACTCACAAGAAATGTCTATGGGTTTTGATGCTCTCTTTGGGCTTCTACAAACAGCACATCGTTGTTGTGGGAGAGGAGACACTTCAGTGGTGTAGCTGTCCACAAGTTGTGCAGGAGGCTCCGGTAACACAGCTTTCTAGCATGGTCACTCATGCTAGGGTGGCCTTTCCAGTGAAAAAACTACCTCTGAGTCACCCATACCCCTGTACGTCACCCTTTGCCCATATGTGCCTGTACTCACCGGTTCCAGGAAACTCATCGGTTTACCTAACTTGAAATGGAATCATTTCTTTGGCCATTCCATGCTATTTCGATCTGGACTGATTAGAATGTCTCTCCAGAAATCCATGCAACACCATGCAGCTTGTTCAGAGTGTGGCTGCATATACCTCAGGTCCTCCTAACCTTCCCTCAAACCTCTCAGCTCCCAGACATCTCCACCCCTGCTCAGTATGTCCCTCTTGTTCGGAGTCCTGCTTCTGTGACCAGCATCCCCTCAGCTCTGCCACCTCATGGACTGAGTGGAAGGTATCAGAACTCCCTGAGATCTCCCTGTAGAGTAGGCTGTGACATCCAGGTTGGCTGATTGAGGGAAAAGGAGTAGGTGGTCTGGTTTGGCCCCAGCAGATGAAGTATTAACCAAGGAGACAGAGCCAGGATTACTCAACATCTCTGGATCTGGTTTTCTCATCCATAAATGGAGGAGACTAAGTCAGAGCCTTGCTTAGTAGGCACTCAACGTAAGCCGGAGCTTATTTGTATTCTATGATTTCCCCATGATGCTCATGGGCCCAAATGTACAAATGCCCCTGGACTGTGCAATGTGGAACAACACAGTGCCTGGGCGATCACCATAGGTGTGTCTATCGAAGTCATATGACTACGCGATTGGCAACCGAGTGGACCACCCCTGGGACGAATGTGGAGCCTTGCAAACAGAGGGGCTTTGTCAGTTCCTGGTCTGAGCTCCTTCCATGATATCCTTGGTTCTTCCTGTGTTGGGGTTCTAGAGATGTCTCAATAACTGTTCCCAACAGAGCACTGAGGGAGATTTCTGGAAGTGAATCTTCACAAGGGACTGGTAAGACAGGCTCCCATGCTGTAAACAGCAGCCTCCCGGGGAGGGCCTCTGGAGGATCCCAGACATAGGCCAACAGCCACCATGGATGCCAGAGGCAAATTCTTTCCCCTCTGCATTTTACTCAGCTAGGAGATGGCTGAAGTAGATTTCTACACCCTGAGGATCCCTTCTGCTTTGCTATTTCATAACTCTGAGATTAAAAAAAGGAAATCACCCAGTCTGAAACAAATTAGTGTTAGTATCTTCTCCTGAGTGTCCAAGCAGAATGCTGGAGCTGAGCAGAGAGACCGTGCGTGGAGTCCTCCAGTGGCTCCCATTCACAGACTTGCTTGCTCAATTGATTGCTAATTTGCTTCCTCGCTTATCCAGTGTCTGTGCCAGCCTGGCAGATTACAGATGGCTCGATGCGATTGTCACGCCCTGCACTGAGGGCTGTGTCTGTTTGCCTGCCCCCCCTTGAGTCTTGGCTGACCTGAAACCACTTCAGGAATCGTGATGGTTAATCTGGACTGTCAGCTTAATGAGATTTAGAAACAAACCTCTGGGCATGTCTGGAAAAGGAGTTTCAAGATGATGTTAGTTGAGGTGGGAAGAAACACCCTAAATGTGGATGGTACCATTCTGTGGGCTGGGGTCCCAGAGTGAATAAAAGAGAGGAAGCAGGCTGAGTATCAGCATACCCTCTGCCCTTCTGCTTCCTAAGTGTGGATCCAATGTGACCAGCTGCCACACGCCCCTGCTGCTGCTGTGGCTTCTCTGCCATGTTGAACTGTGCCCTCAAACCGTGTGCCAAAATAGACCCTTCCTTCAGTTGCTCTCATTAGGGCATTTTGGCACAGCAATGGCAAAAGCAACTAACAGGAATGAAGCACCCATAGAAGCAGGGGGTGGGGGTAATTTGCCTCTGACCCAAGGAAGTGTCTGCTAACTTCCTCCTACTGGAACCCAGTTCCATGCCGTGAGGAAGCCCCAGGGGTAAGAATACAAGCTGCCAGCTAACAGTATCACCTGGCAAGGCCCACTTTGCCAGCTCTTGAGACCAGCCGTACAGAAGTGCATGCTTTGGCCCCTGTTCACCTGTCCCGGCAGATGTTACAGGGAGCAGAGGCAAGCCATGCATGTTAACTCCTACTATACCGTGTAGCCATGATGCTTGTTGCAAACCAGAGATTTGTTTGCCAGGCACCAGGGACAGGGCTGCATTGGCAGTGCACTACACTGGTGGGAACACAAAGTGCAAAACACAGTCAATGCACACACGGACACACACACACACACACAGACACACAGACACACACACACACACACATACACACACACACACACACACACACACACGCAGAATCACAAACACACTAGGTTCCAGGCGATCTCAGCCATGCCACTTCCTGTGTGGAAGGCCAACGGAAACAGTATTTCCAGGCTCTGCTTGAAATCTGAAACCCACAGGAAGGACAATCTAAGAGCCTAGCTCTGAAATAGTGGGGCCTGGATAGCACAGTCTCATCATGTCTGAGGCTTGGGTCAGGTTTAGAAACCCCGTGGCCCCGTTCTCACGGAGCAATGACTGGAAACCATGTTCTTAAAATGTCAGAGCAGAAGGAATCTTGGGGAGACATGGGTTCCCCAACTCTTTAGTTCAAGGCTGGGCACTGCCATTGGATGCTGTGCTTTACCCCTTGGGATAGAAAAGAACCTTTCAGACAGTGTCAGGAACTTCTTAGACATTGCTCAGGGGCTCTGTGAGGAGTATCAGAGGTCCATGTGACCCAGGACTTCTGTGTTTGTTAGTGAATGGGTTCTGCTATCGGGGTGTAGGCAAGCTCTGCCCCATTTGCTCTGACCTTCCTTTTGACTATGTGTGCACACGTTCCAGAGAGAAACTGCAGCTGAGCCTGGATAGTTTTCAGCTTTCATGGAGACTACCTATGGTCTCTGCCATGGGGCCTATGGCTCACGTTGGGAGGGTGGTGGTCTCGGTTACAGGGCCCATCTGTGAGGCTGCCAGCGGCCCAGGAGCTGTCACCCAGGAAGCCCGGTGGGAGGTTTGGCTGCTCCTTGCAGAGCTTCACCCTCTATTAGCCAAGTGACTTTGAGCAATCATCTCACCTGTGAGCCTCAGTTTCCTTATCTGTCCCGGTTGCATCCTTCCCGGCCCTTCCCACTGACCTCAGTCAGATAATGGGTGTGTGTGTGCCTTGGCTCACGCAGCCAAACCACTGAGCAACAGGGTGGTGCTTCTCCCAGCGTGGGGGATTAAAGATGTAATCTCTTAGCCAGAGCTCTCCCTTCTCTCTCTCACCTTGGACTCTTTCCTCTCTCCCGCCTGAGTCTCAGTCACTAGCTTGCCTCGGTCCTAAAATCCTCCCAGTCTCACAACTAAGAGGAAATGTGTCCTGTCCGTTTTAAGCAGCAAAATCTCTAGGTTGATCACCATGTCTGGTGGTATGGTGGATGGGTAAGGATGAGGTCTGTTAATTGGTCCAGTTTGGGTCCTATTCCCCTGCCTGGTCCATTCACTGCGGTCCACAGTAGTGAACTATTTTGACTGGTCCACTTGGGGAACACTAGGAACACTACCGTGAATGTTTCCCCCCTAGAGCACGCATGATATTTTTCTGTTTATGTGTAAGACACACCCCAGTGTCTGGCATACAGTAGGCATTGAACAGCCTTGGCTGTGAACACACTGACACTGATGTGTGTATCTGTTTATGGCTGTTGGGCGGCAGGGCCTGGCTAGTTGAGGTTGGCTGCTGGTGGCTGAACTTTGAAAATGATCCCTGGCTGCTGGGCCTGAGCCTTGGTCCTGCTTTCTCTCTTTCCTGGTCTGCCACAGTGTGAACAGCCTCAGGCACTTCCAGGAGTCCTATTTTATCATTGGTTAATTTCCTGCTTTAGAATTCAAGCCTCTCAAAAGTGGGAAAGCTGTCCCTAGGTGTCTGGCAGCAGTAAGTGTTCAGTTAATATTGGTGAAGAGTTGAGGGACCACTGACAGCTTCTGGCAGTGTCATCAGTGGAGTCCTGTTCTTTTCCAGTTTCCTGTTTCCAGTTCCTCTTCTCTCTTGATTCTGCTTCCTGTTCCCGTGGCTATAACTGATAAGTACACACCCCCCCCCCAAACAAGTACTTTTTATCATTAGTAAATGCTGAATTCTATATGTGGGGGTTCATGTTTGTGTAGGTAGGGTAGGATGTGTATACCTGTGGAGGTCAGAGGTCAACTTTAGCCTCAGGGGCCTTCTGTTCTTTTTGTTTTGGTTAGTTGGTTGACTGACTTGAGACAGGATGTCCACTGTCTTGAAACTTGCGAAGTAGATTAGGCTGGCTGGCCAGGGACCCCCCCCCAGGGATCCTCCTGTCTCTGCCTTCTTGGTGTTGAGATTACAAGCTATTCTCAGCTTCATCCTGTGCTTGTACAGCAAGGACTTTACTGAGCCACCTACCCGGCCCTGGGTGTTGGACTTTGGTTGAGTTTCTGACACCTTACACAATATTGAAGGCATTTGAACGAATCTTCCTGAGGCTCTGCTCTGCCTCGGTTGTATGGAAGTACAAAGCTGACCTTGGAGCTAGCCTGTGCTTTCTGTTGAAGCTGTTATTGGCACAGAGCACTTGGCATCCTTTACAGAGAGGGAAGGTCTTTTGAGTCAGTGATGCCCACTGAGCAGTTTGTATAAGACATCTTAGGAATCCACAGAGAGCAAGTACCCCAGAACTGCCTCATGGTCTCTTGCTCCTTGTGTGTCAAATTCCAAGTTCCAGATGGCTTTAAAGTCCTGCTGACCTCCTGAGATGCCTGAGCTGTCTTTAGCAGCTTGGGTACTGCCCGAGTTCTGTATCCGTGGATATTACTGTGACTTTCCAGGTACACCGATATCCAGTTTGTTCCTACTGTGGTATTGCTGTTACCTTTCTAGGAGAAAGCCAAGCTGAGATGGTCACATCTGGACTAGGTGTGGTGAAGAGTGCCTCTAATTACAGAATTCAAGGGTCTGAGGCAGGAGGATCACCCCAAGTTTGAGACCTGCCGAGTCTCCCTAGGAATTCCCAGGATAACTAGGGCTACATAAAGTTTCTGAATCAAAACCAATCATGTTTTACCAGGCAGGTTCTTCTTTGATCAAATCTCTTGCTGCCAAAGGCTCTACTGAGAAGTCAAGTGTCACGGCAAGCAGTGAGGTAAATGGATGGCTGTGGGTTTATCATGCCACCCCCACCCTGGCCCAGGGCCAGGTCCTTCCGTCCACGTCTGCACCTTCCACACAAGCACCACCTGGCTCATCTCTCCACCCTTCCCACAGGCTCTGGAGCCTGCTGGCTGGTGGCTTCCCACACCTACAGTGCACAGTGGCTTGGGGACTAAGCAGCTGGCAGGGTGATCAGCCCCTGAGCCTTCTCTGGGCTCCGCCCTAGTGGGGAGGAGCTGCCTATCTGTGGTTGCTTGTGTTGGCCTGCTCTTGATAGGCCAAGGAGGAGGCTTCATGGATTATCCATAGGGTGTTCTACTGAGTTATGGAAGGCTTGAGAGGAGAGGCCTGGCATCCCAGTGTCTCCTCGGGTAGACTGAGACCGGGTGAGACCTCACTCACTGCATGCCATGAGCGCCTTCACATCTATTAACTACTTTTACACAACAGTGACCAAAATACGTGCAAAACAACTTTAGGGTTGAAAGGTTTATTTAGCAGTATCTGTGTCCCTCATGACAGGGAAAGCATGGATGAGGGGCACAGGTCATGATAACAATAGCACTCTGAAAGACAAATCAGGAGCAGGGACCAGGCACCAGGTTTAAACACCTACCTCTAGGGACATACTTCTGTCACCTAGACCCTGCTACCCAAAGTTTCCACAGTTCCTCTAAATAGTGTTACTCCCTGGTCAACAAGGGTTCATAACAGAAGCCTGGCAGGGGCATGTTAGATTCAGATCATAACAATGTCCCCACCAAGGGTATGGTTGCTGAACCTGGGACAAGTAGAGGATTCCCAACCAAGCCTGTCATCTTTTAAAGGAAGTCTCCTGGCTTCTGTTACCATGGGAACAAGCAGTAAATCGGGCCCAGCATGTGTCACCCAGGACTGTCCCCAACAAAGCAGAATCTGTAACCACTCCATCCTCAGACCCCGACACTGTTCCAGGTTCATGACGGCCTCGGCCAGCTCTTTATTCAGGCTCCTCACAGCTTGGCGTGTACGTGAGGCTCGGGGAAGAACCCTCAGTCCACTGTCTGCTTAGTGTCCACCCACCATTCTGGAAAATCCTACTCGGGGCTGCTTCCAGGCAGCTCAGGGTCCATTGCCAGAATCTAACACTCAAGCCCCCTGTTTGTCCTGATCATAGATCCAGAAAGAACTAGAAAGGAGGTCAAGTCTCTCCTTCCCCGAAACCCACTTCACAGATGCAAATCCTGGTGCCTACTTTGCCTGTGAAAGTCAGCCAGGGGTGGGCATGCCAGTTTTCCTCCTGAGTATGAAACTTATAAGGGTGAAGCTTCCAGTGCAGAACTGTGCAGCTTTCCCTGATATGATGAAGATAATACCTCACCATAGGCCACAGTGGAGAGCACTTGCCCTTGAGACGGTTCATGTCCTTCTTAATCTCTAGGGACAGAGTGAGGAGATTCTTATCTTATTCCTTCTTCCTCCCTTCCATCCATCCATTTTTTTGAGGCAGGGTTTTTATGTACCCAAGGCTGCCCTCAAACTTTCTAGGTAGCTAAGGCTGACCCAGATCTTCTGATTTCCTGCCTGTGCCTCTCCAATGCCAGGTGTGCACTACCATGCCCAGTTTATACAGTGCTGGGAATCAAACCCAGGGCCCACATGCATGCTGGGCAAGCATTCTACCAACGGAGTGATAGCCCCCTCGCTGCACACCATTTCTTAACACCCCACCTACAGTGTGGCTGAAACTCTGGTGGGACCCCACTTTTTCTGGGTGAGAGGAGGGAGCCCCAGAGAGTTAAAGGATTCTGTCAATGCTTTGCATACCGCAAGAACTACTTTGCAGCATCTGCTCTCACCAGGCTGGCTCGACTGGTGTTGAGCTGGATGAACCTGCCTAAGCTGGTGGTCTATTCATGCAAGGGGGGGGTAACTGAGCTATTGTCTCTTGTCAAACCAAGCTGCAAGCTTGTGTCTGTCTGCATGGAGGCCCAGTGCCCCGTTGAAAGAGTCCAGACAGAGCCCTGAGCACTGGCTCCACGCCCCTTTCTTAAGTTCTGTCTCTGGCTGGCTGTGAGCAGGTCCTGTACTCTCCCCTAGCATCCTCTGGAAGCCCTTCACCACTTGCTGAACATGTAGGGAAGGAGAACCTCAAGATGTTATTGGCTCAGGGGACCTCTAAGGTCCCACTGAAAGAAAGGTCTGGCCTAGCCCATCAGCTACCTTCTCCAATCACACACTGGTTTCCAAGACAGAGACAGCATGGCAGTCACTTTGTTCCTTTTAATCACTAGGAGCCTCTGGTCTATATTGAGCATGCCCCATGTTGCTTTTCTCGCGTGTCTGTTCTTGAATGGTAGTCACCAAGCCTCCTACTTCTTAGCTTTGGCTTTCTTTCCTTTATTGGCCTTACTGGCCTTAGGAGAGTCCTCTACGGCTGCTGGGCCAGCGGTGATACAGGGAAGCGGGGCTGGAGGAGCATTGAGACTAAGCATTTTCTTCTGCAGCCTCAGATCCAGGATGTCAAAGGCGGCCTGGATCTCGTACTGTAGAAGCTCCTGCAGGCACGCGATCTGAATGTGGATGGCCTCGCTGACCAGACGTTCCAGAGCCTGCAAGATACGCACCAGTGAGCATGCCGGGAGGACAGCCAAGGCTCCTCCTCCTCCTCCTGCCAGCTGTGGCCCTTTGTGGTGGTGGCGGCCATCTTCTGTGGACACACCTCCTGTCCGTCAGCTCTCTCTCCCTCGCTACAGCTCATTGCGTCCTCCCTTCCCACTGTCAAGTTCAGGGTAACAATCTCCTTGCGCGTGTCACTCATCCCTCACAGGCTTCTGGAACCATAAGCCGGTGACAACTCATAATTCATGCGGCCATAGTAAGCCCCTCCCTTGTACCTCTCAGTTCTAGTCACTTCACTGGAGGGGACAGACAGAGTTTTAGAGAGTAGACTTACCTCCCGACCAGCCAGCTATAAGAGTGTGAGCTCAGCCCCCATTTACCATTCTAACAGGACACACGATGACACCCTTTCACATTCCCAACCCTGCAATGTCCTGGAGATATTTGAACGGAGAATTTGTGCATGATATCTGGAGGTGATGAAGGATATATTTTGGGGGTATGCTGTTGCTTGTAATATGTTCTTAAAAATCTGTTCATCATTTGTGTACTGTTTATTCCAGAGTATTCCCTAAATTTTACTTCAATATAAAAATAGCTTTCTTCCCCACCATTAGGTGAAGATTTGTCTCTGCAAAGAAGTATACTTGTCCCGTGGTGATGGGTGTCAACTGCCTCCCTTGGGCTTACTGCAAAGAAGCCCAAGCTCTGCCAGAGAGCCCTAAGGAAGGTCAGAGGGACCTGAAAGGCATGGTGGAGCAGTGGAGGGTGTGTTGGGAGCAGGAGTTGCTATCAAGCAGTCTTTCCTTGGCCTAGCCTACAGACTCCAAGGTATCATAGAGAAAGGTCCCTTAAGGACCTGGAGGCAGGCTGGTTCTGAACTTCCTCAACTTCCACTGGATGTCTGTTGGTTTGTGACTGAGTCAAGGTTGGCCTTGAACTCTGATTCCCCTGCCTTCACTTCCCAAGTGCTAGGATGGTAGATGTGCACCTCCATGCCTGGCTGCCTGCGTTGCATATCTTCGTGCACTTAGATCGCATGGTCTCGTCCTATGACCTTGTGCCAGGAGCCTTGGCCCTGGATAGATGTCATCCAACCTGCTTGGTTATTATTATTATTATTTTAGCAATTACTCATACATAGTTTTGAGCTTTAAAGAAATACTTACTTCTTTGGCTGACAAATCAGAAGCCCAAACTAACCAAATAACAATGGAACCCTTCACAACAAACTTGCAATTAGCTTTCCTGCTGTGCCTGTGTATACTATCCCTCTGTCTCTCTGTCTTTCTATCTCTCTCTTGTTCTCTCTTGTCTCTCTTCTTCATTCTTCCTTCCTCTTTCCCTCTCCCTCTCCCTCTCCCTCCCCCTACCCTCTCTCTCCCATCTGCTCACACAACTTCCATGAGCTGTCTAAATCCTGGGTCTCCGTGATGATACTTCTTGCTACAGACAAAGGGCACTTAGATATCTCCCATCGGCTCAGAGAGCCATGTTACTTTGCTGACACACTCAGTGGTATCTGTCTCCAGTCAACAATAGGAAAAACCTCAGACTTCAGGGTCAGTGGGCCTCAACCGACTATGAACTCTACTCCACCGTATCTTGGTGGCATTGGGCAAATGCTGTTCTCTAACCCTATTATGTCACCACAGAGATGGGGACAAGAGTTTCTACTCTACAGGAAATGTGCAATGATGGGCGTGCAAAAGTCTGTAGAAAATGCTAGATGCCTTATGTGACCTTCTGTCTTCACTACCAGTGCAGACAGTGGAGGAGGCCTGGGAGTGAGTCCTGCCTGCTGTGTCTCAGAGCTCCTGGGGCAGAGCCTCACCTCCCTCCTCAGGGTTGGATGGGGCTGCAGCTGTCCTGGGGCCTCCTCAACCTCAAAGGCCTTCTGCAGCATCTTTGCCTGCTCCACGCGCAGCGTCTCCTTCAGCATCAGCACATTCGCTTTCTTCTCCACCTCAGCTGCGCTCAGCTCAGCCACCTGCTGCTCATGCCTCCACACGTCCCTGTCTGTGCCGTCCGTCAGTGGAAGGGGCTGGGGTGGTGCGCACATTTGCTCATGAGCGACTGTCAGGTTGACCTCCTGATCCTGGCTCAGGACATACTGGTAGAGTCTATAGTGTCTGATGAAAGTGTTATGGGAATAGTCACAGAGAGCCAGCAGGTGGGTGACATTAAACTGCTTCTGGTAATCTCGGAGCTTCTTCCCCAGTATTGTCACGGCCTCTGTGATGGAGCAGCCTGTAGGGACAGAGCAGAGCAGTAGAGTACAGAGTGTCAGGTTGGGGGCTGTGAACCCAGGCTCGACCTCAGAGCCTGCATCCTGACTCTGATTCTCCAGCACCACGCACTAGCTCCCAAGGGCTCTGGGGTGCGGCTCATTGTATTTATTGCACTTTCTCTATAGATCTGTTTCATCCTCTTTGTCCTTAGGCTCCCGCTCTAACTTGCTCCAACTGGGCTTTGCACTGTCTCAACGTCCAATTCCTCAGAAAGGAAAAGCGGAGCAATAAGGGGGTCTCTGGTGTTTGTGGAGAAGGTGGTGACTGGAGATGCGTCCAGGTCACCTTGATAATGGGGACTTGGGGAGAGCTGGACATAGAGGGTTCACCTCACGCAGATTCAGCTCTGAGAATACCAACGGTGAAGCTCAGAGAGAGATCAGTTCTCTCCCATCCCTCCCCCATGCCTGAGCCCTCTAGGTGCCTCGGTGCAATGGTTGGAGGCAGAGGTACACTCAGTCTGCGAGGGACTTGACACAGGAATTGGTTCCTGAAGGGTTGTGGCAGACTGCTGTGCATGTCTGGGCAGAGCAAGCAAGATATAGCTTAAGAACACAATCCTCATATAACCATAGTTCTCATAGATGCCATGGCTAAACACAGTGAGCTTGGTCATGTGTCTCCTTGCCCTCTGTATGAGGCCAATGCAGGGCCACGCGTGCTTAGAATGTCCCTTTAGTGGCTGTGCAAATCAAGCCCTGGATGCAGGAGCCTGGCTTTTTTCTAAAGTTGGGGTGACTCAGGATATCTCTTCCTTAACTCTTCCCATCATCCCTTATTCCCCTGGCTTAAGAGGAGTCTTCACTCTGCCCTTCCCCACCTTCTATAGAGGGGTGACTTGGCTCTGCTCATAGGGTGGTATTGAAAGTTTGCCATCTTAGGTCTCCACCTACTCTGGGCTCCTCTGGGCTGTGTTGTTCCATGTGGGAATATTGACCATTATCTCATGAAACCGAGGACCAGGGGAAGAGGTGGTGTTGCCTTGAAAACAGCAGGTAGGCAGGGGCCTGATTTGCTGAGAGCCTTTTTAGGGGTTCTGGGGAGATTGCCTGGTGTATTTTTACATCTGTGGCTGTGACCAAACCTCACAGATTCAACTTAAGGGAAGAAGAGCTTCTTGTATTTTTGGCTCATTTTCGGAGGTTTTTCAGTGTGTCACAGGGGGAGGCTGTAACTGTGACAGTGTATGTGTGAAGTGGAGTTTAGTCAAGTGAGAGTGGACCAGAAAGCAGACAGAGCACAGCGCTGGGACAGGCATTGGATGCCACCTTCAAAGGTCTGTGCTCAGTACTGCAGCCAGTTAGATCCATCCCCTAAAGAGTCCACCATGACTCACTGGGAAGTGAACATTCCAAACACGACTCTTTAGGGGACATTTCAGATTTAGACTGTTAACGCCTGGGCTCCACAGATGAGTGGGAAGGGAGGTGGCTACAGGCTGGAGCCGGGTGTAGGCAAACCGCTTCATGCAGAGCAGAGCAGAACAAATTCAGTGATAAGAGCTGTGCTTCTCTCTTAGGGAAAGGTCCTGGCTTGGGTGAGTGTCCTTCCAAGACACTCATTCTGACCCTTCCTAGCTGGGGCACCAGCAACTTTCTGTTGAATGTAAAGTTGTGGATTGTATATATTTACTTAAAGGCTTGTTGGAGCTTCCTGTGAGCTAACATATGCATTTGCCTCTCCTAGAGCTCCAAGGCAGAGAGCCACAGATGCTACAGGGGTCATCTGAGAAAAGTTTGCTTCCCTCTTTCCTTCCTCCCTGGCTCCCTCCTCCCTCTTCTTTCATTGCTTCTGATCTCCCTCTTTTCTCCCCTGACCCTCACCTCCTGCTCTCTCCTGCTTTCCTCCTTCCCCATCTTCACCCTTCCCGTTTTTCAACTTCCATCTGAGCTCCCCCTGCCCTTATTCCAAGGTCAATCTGTCAGCTGTTGACAAGTCTATGAACAGCTGCTGCCCATCCTGTAAGAAGGCACCGTGCTGGGTGCTGGTAGTGCCTTGATGGAAAAAGGTCACACCTCTACCCATGAAGAGTGGGAGGTAGAGGCCAATGCCATGGTGTCCAACAAGGAAAGGGTTGGGCCGGAGGAACACTCAGATGACTGCGCTCTGAGAAGAAGGGATTGGCCAGCGGCCTTGTTCTCTGGCTAAAAGAGGCAGGGCTAGGAAGGGAGGTCAGTCCAGGGTGGAGAGAAAGAGCTGAGCAAACAATTTCGTGGCTCAGGTTGGGGGCGAGATGGGTCCAGAAAGTGGAGTCAGAGAGACCGCAGCAAGTGTTGGTGGCAAAGGAGGTAGCAAGTGGAAGGGACCCGTGGGGTCATGCTCAATCACTACAGCTTAAATGTTAGGAGCGGACGGACACTTAGGGACATCTGAGCAGCAGATTGGAGGTGAGTGGAAATGAGTTCTTGGAGGTGGGAGTGGGACGTCTGTGAGCAGGAGCAGCAGGCCATGATGGAGAGAGGAACTGACGCCTAGAGGAACTGACCCTAGGGATTGGCTTGGAGCGGGTGCTGATCTGCTTCACCAACCAGAGGCTCTGGGCAGCTGCCACCAGGGGAACAGTGACTGAGCCAATGTCTAGAGTCCCTCGCTACCCTATTCTTGTCTGGGCTGGGTATCTGAGTATAGAAGACTCCTCTACTGCAAAGACAGCCAATGGACAACGGCTGCATCCCCTGGGAATACAATGAAGATAGCATCTGTGCTCCACGGAGCAGCTGGTGCCTCACCTGGGTACTGGCCTGGCTCCATCTTGCTGTGCCTTCTTTTGCGGCTACTTGCCTGAGCAACTCTGATGTGTCTATCACCTGTATCCACTGCATTTCTCTGGTGGTTGTAACCTAAATCCCCTGACAGAGGCAACTGGAAGGTTTGTTTGGGATCAGAGTTATAGTCCTTCACAGTAGGAAAAAGCATGGTGAAATGGGACAGTCGGTGCTGTAAGGAGTACGTAGCCGAGGTTATTTCATGTGTGGCACTCAGGAAGTGAGATGAGAGTAGAACCAAAGGCAGGCATCCCCTTCAAAGGCCCCTCTCCTAGTGACTACCTCCACCCAATCTTCTACTAAAGGCTTCACAACCTCCAAAATAGGGCCAGAGCTGGGGACTGAGCACTCAAAACGCAAGCCTGTGGAAGACATTGCACATTTAAACCCTAACATCATCCAACTTCCCTGGCCTCTCTTTGCTATTCTTTTGTGTTCCTCTGACACACACACACACACACTTTCTTTTCTTCCCTCTTTCTTTTTAACAATCTTATTTACTGGGCTACATAAAGCTATTTCCATACAAGTGCATAATGCACGTTGAATATCTTCCATCCTGTTTGTTACCTTTCCTCCCCCACCCCTCCCTCTCCATCTGTCCCGTGGTTTTCCCAAGTCACTATTGCTTCCACTTTAGTGCCATATTGCATATAGGTCGTTGACTCCACAACAGATACATCAACAGTGAAGCAAAGGAAAGACAAAGGACCCTGATCGGAACCCATGCAGCTAGGGAGAGAGAATCTAAAAGGATACACTGGAAAACAGACTGCTTCTTCAGCACCCAGTGCTAACAAATCTAGATAGCCACATGCGGAACGAAACTGGATTCCTATCTCTTGCATATTAGTTTATTAAAACTCCAAATGAGTCAAGAGGACACACCTTCAATGGGACAAAAAAAATTGAACTCTACGTTCTGAAGCTGAGCTTTGCCAGCAATCCTGATCCTTAGCATTGATTTTTTTTTTCCTTCTGGGTTTTTTGAGTGTCACGAACATTCTGGTTAGTGGAATGGAAGGACTAGGCCCAATGGGACCCCCTGACTGTGCCTCTCAGTTCTGCACTTTAGAATCCCTGGGACCCATCTAGAATGCAGATAGTTCCCTACAAACACAGCCCTATCTCATTCGTGTCAGAAGGTGAGGACTGGTTCCCAGGGTAGGGCTGCTTTTAGAATTTCTTCTTTGCATCTGGGATCAAAGCCAGGAGATCTCAGCCTCTGGCTAAAAGGTGACCAGCAGGAACACAGAGCCTCTCCTCTCTGTGATGGCTTCCAGGTCATCCTCCTCCTGCTGGGGCCTTTCCTACAAGGGTGTGAATCTGCCCCCCCCCCCCACTCAGATTTGTAGGCATATCGACAGATTCAGTTCTTCTTTTGGAGAAGGTGGTAGTGGTTGACAAATGACATGGAATGGGCAGTCTTGGCTACTTTGAGGGCACATGTATGCTGCAAATTGTCAAGAGCCGAGGATGCAAGTGTAAACACCTGCAGTTCATTCAAGGTCCAGGATGAGAAAGGCAAGGAGTACGGAAGGGGTGGCCAGCGGATGTGTGTGGATGCTGAAGAACAGGAGGTGAGGGGTTCCTCACGCTGAAGGAACACATAGAATCCTTAAGTTCCTCCCAGTTAAGCACTACAGTGTAGCTCCAGGGCCCTCGGGGTAGTGAAGCAAGAGGAGGTTGAGTGGGCTTCAGACTGAGAATGACAGCCAAGTCGAGGGACCACCAGACAAGTGATCCGAGGTGAGTGTCAGGGAGTCATTAAAGCTGGCCTGCAGGCCTGGGTGAATCACTGTAAGTGGTGAACCTTCATGAGGTGAGCCGTCAGAACTTCTAGAAGATCCGCATGATGAACTTGCCGGAGGTGCTTTGTTCTGCCCGCAGCCTGGCCTGGCCCAGCAGTGCACAGCACGGGGGCCCTGCCCCTCTATGTGGGTGGCCATGTCTTCTGCTCTCCCCAAGGCCATCCTGTCCTCTTCAGCCCCAGCAGCCACACACAGAATTTCAGATTTGCATCATGACATCTGTTAGGCCCAGCCATGTCTGAATCTTCCTGAGATTGTCATACAGCTTTCTTGAAAGGTAAGGAAACTCTAGAGCAGCCTTTGCCTGGGTCAACGAGAAGAATCCCTGGTTGACTCTGAGCTCCACCAGAGACACTGTCTGGGCTCAGTAGACCTTGTCCCTCGCTGCTGTGAGGTGCACAGTCGGCTCCTTGTGTCCTAGTGACTCAGCATGGAGGGATTAAGTCGCAGAAGTCTCTGGTAGAGGCAGGCAGAGCTGGGCCTGCACACTGCTCTTCAATAACAGGGAGTGGCCTTCATTTGCATTGGCCACTGGGAACTTCCTGAAGTCTGTCCCCAAACCCCTGGAGGCCCACACCTGTGAGGAGGAGCAGAGTGGAGGAGGAGAGGAATGATGGGAGAAGGGTGTGGGGGAGGATCTGCCGATGGCAACACAAGGCGCTTGCTCCAGCCTTGGGCATAAAAGACCTGGAAGGGGAGCACTGCCCTCTCTATAGCAGCACAGGAGAGGAGCCCAGCCTGAGGGTGGGGAGGACATAGGACTGGTGAAGAGGGGCTGATCTTTCTGGACGGGTACCGGATGACTTAGGTGTCTCTGACAAGATAGTCTGGTTGCCTTGTTTTGGATCCAAGGCAGAAGAGTCAAGCCAGGACACAACCTGACAACTTGACTTTCCCAGCACTTGAGCAACAGAGGCTGGTCTGAGAAGAGGAAGGCAGAGGGGAGCTCAGGCTCATCATCCTCTATCCAACTCCATTCTGTGTTCAGCAGCATCTGGAAATCCATTCAGTGACTACCGAGGCAGTATTATCCTCAGGGTTGGAGGACACCACAGCATTACATCATATCTACCTGTGTCACTTGGGCCCCCATGCCCCTCTCAGCTCAGGGAGGTTCACACTGACCCGTGGGGGGCACATTGAGGCTCAGAGAGAGGCTGAGAGATTCACTCAAGGACACACGGTTGAGGACTGGCAGAGTCAGAATTCGACCCAAGCTACTTGTCTCTTAAGTGGCTCCAGGATCTCTTTGTAGACGTTTAGAGGTGGATGCAAGAAAGAAGGTTGTTCTGCAGTGAGTACTATCTCAGAGATGCAGGGTCTGAGCCAAAGACCTCGAAAATAAACGGGTCCAAGGAAACCGAGCAGTTTCAATATGTGCTCAGTCTAGTCATCAACAAGGTGGAGAGAATGCAATGATTTTCAAATCATCTATCTGGACCAAGGGACCCTGTTCTATAAAGTTAGGTCTGGAAAAAAAGATGGGACCCTTCCCAACCCAGGGACCAGCGCCTAGCACTGGAGTCTGTTTCAACTCCTAACCTGGGGAAGGAACATGTTTCTTCTACTTCTTGCCCCTGACCCCTGGGGCTTCATGTGGTTAGAAATGTCTCTGAATGTAGCTGGCCACAGTCTCTGAAGAAAGGAAGGGAGAGGCCAGAGCAGGAGACATCATTCTGCTGTTGTCCTGGGAGTGTGACTGTGCCTGCTCTGCTGACCAATGGTGGGAGGACAATGGCATTTTTAGATGACACCTGTGAGATTTCTCCACCTTTGCCTGGCCCCATTTCCATGTCATCTGTCTATGCCTAGGTCTCTGAGAGGCTGGCTCCCTTTCTCTTTGGGGCAAGTAGTTCCCTGAGGAATGCCCCGCCCCCCTCTCAGAGAGGCCAGTGGTGCTGCAGGGACAGGAAACTGGGTAGTCTGGTTCCAAAACCCCCCTGAGGGAAGACCTTCAGGATCCCTCATAGGCTGCCAGGCTGAAACATTCCCTGTGCCCTGGCCTTAGGATTGAGGACCAACCACATATCAGCCATCTCCACCCCCATGGTTGACAGTCACTGTGACTCCCCCACACTGAGGTCAAGATGGCTTTGACATTGGGGAGATGAGCTCAAGAGTCTGGCTTCTCTGCAGAGCAGCTCAGTGAGCCCATGAGAGCCCAGGCTGAGGAGTCAGAAAGACGCGGCTCACACCTGGTCGCAGCGAGTCCTCACTCGCACAGGTGATTCTCTTTAGAAATCAGTGCTTTTATCTGGAAAATGGAGCCAATAAAAATCTTGCCTTGTCAGGCCCAAAGAGAGTGACTTGTCTCAGGCTTCCCATAGTGATAAATCACGCGCTCATGTGTGTTCATCCTCTTCCTCCTCCTTAGGTCTCTACCAGTACCTCCCTGGGGATAATCTTGAATGTGTCTCTCTAGAGGTGTGGTGCCAGGTTAGGCGCTGAGTCCTGAATATAGAGTGACCTCCATCCGGTGCCTCAGTGGGAGATGGGACATGGGGGGCAGAGAGAGCATTCTCAAGTGTACTGTTGGATGGGTTGGGAATAGATGAGGTGGCCTCCCGGATCCCTTTCCACACTAAGAAGCTGAGGGGATTTCCACGGAGCTGACAGTCCCCTGAGCCATAATGGGCTGCGGTGGGGGCTGGGAGCCATGCTCTGCTTAGGAAGGGAGCCCCAACTCTGCAACATCTTAACTGTCACCCCTGTCTGAGAGGAAAACAACCAAATAATCCTCCTGTGTCAAGAACATGACTCTACCCAGTCTGCCAATCAGATACGTTGTACACCAGCCCTCCCCTCGATGCTGGGGCTTCGGCTGGCTGAGGAAGGACAGAAATAAGACAGAAAGGACCACAGTCAAGAGCTGGAGGACCGGCCGGCAGGTGACCTGCACATATGTCCATAGGTGACGTGCATAGTTTGTTCTTTCAGTCTGGCCCGAGACACAGACCCCTCTGAACTCCTCCTGCTGGAGGCTGGTATCAGTCCCCATGCTCATGCAGGTAACCCAGTTAGAAGCACATCCCCAGGCATCTCACCCAGCCCTTATGCCAACTTCCTATCTCACTTGAGGAAGAGGTCTCTCTCAGGCTACCGGTCTACCTCTCGGGCCTGCCATCCACCGCATGTGCTCAAGGTCCTTGACCCAAATGCAAAGTCAACAGGTAGGGCGTGGCTTCTGAGTCAGACACAGACCTAGATTCAAATCTTGAACCCATTTACCCCAGGTGCATTCTTAGGAGAGTTAATCTCCCTGGGCCTCAGTGTCTCCCCTTGAAAACACTGCCTTTCATATCAGACCTTAGGGAAGATGGTTGGTGCCCCAAGTAACGCTAGCCTTTTCCTAGCCACTCTTGCCAGGATGAATGGTCAGGCCAGGGAACAAGAATGTCTCGGCAGCAATCCTGCCGACATAGTTAGCAGTGACCCCACTTTGCACAGAGGTTGAGTATCTCACCCTCACCCACCCTGAATGGTTCTTCTTTTCTTTTAATATGGACTCTTGTGGTATAATCAAGATGGCTTCCACCTCAAAAACCTCCTGTCTCTACCTCCCAAGTTCTGGGATTATAGACATATGTCACAATAAAGACATATGTCACCTCACCTGGCTTCCTTCTTCAAATTTATACATTGGAGACCTAACTTCCACCCCAAAGAGCTTGAATTATTTTTATTTTATTTTATTTTATTTTATTTTATTGAATAAGGCTTTTAAAGTAGTTGGGGTTAAATGATGTCATGTAGTCTGAACGAGGCCTTATATGAGAAGGAGTGGACATGTGCAGAAGCAGACCATGGGAGGACATGGGAGGTAATGGCAGCTAGAGGCCAACAAGGATAGTCTTAGGAACAGGGCTACCAATACCTCCTCTGAGACTTGCAGCCTCCAAAACAGTAAGGAATTAGATGTATGTTGCTGACTCTTATGGTCTATGGAAATTTCAAGGGTGGCCTGAGGTGTGCTATTCACCCAGGGGAATGTCTGAAGTGAGAGTGGTCAGTTTGTCCCAAGAAACATTTCACATCTCCACCAAAGGCCTCGGTAGAAACCTTGGCAAAGAAACTCTATCTCATATCTTCATCCTAGCCTGGTCTGAGGCCCCTGATCAGTCTGTCCCAGGCAGCAGGAAATGACATCTGTTCTCTGCTTTGCTGGCCTGGGGTGCTGCAGATGAGGGTATAGAACTTGTGCCTGGCCATGAGTAGCCTGGGTGGAAGAGCCATGCTGGGTAGCCTGATGAGTCATTGCTTACTCCAGGTCTGGGTTGCTGGGGACAGGCAGATGGCTGCCTTCCCACCCTCTGGTGGCCTGGTGACATTTCCTGGAGTATCAGGAGTGGCATGGGTGGAACTACAGATGCCAGGACCATGATACACACTCTGCCCTGCCTCTATCAACCGGTTCTCTAGTCTGCCTTCCTCCCAGCCCCAGGATTTTGTGGCCAGGCAGTAGGACAGGGGTGTCTTCCACTTCATGTGTCCATATTGTTGTGGTGACAAAATGTGGAAGCAGGTAGTTGGCTGGGGAAGAGTCCTCCAGGCAAGCAGAAAGCAGGGGATGCAGAGTGAAATAGAGGTGGCCCAGGCTACCCCAGCTTGCTTCATCTCTCCTTCATGCCCATGGTTTCCTGAGAAACCCCATATTCTGTAGTTCTCTCTTTTCTCCTGAGCCTCCTATGCCCTTTCCTGCCATTCTCCCTCTACCAGGATGTGCCCGATTGGAAGAACTCTGCCACTTGACCCCTGTGGTTGATGATCTCACCCTAAGCCCAGGAGGCAGCTGGAGGTGAGTTGTCCAGCCTTCCCGGAGGCTGGCCCAAGAAGGTGCCAAGTACAGACCTCTTTCCTCTGGCCTGGAATCGAGGCCAGAAGATCCTGGGAGCCCTCTGCCAGGATGGAATCAGCTTATGCTTTTGAATAAAGGGCCGCCCTTTCCCTCCCAGAGCTGGGCTCGATTGGGCAAGGAGATAAGCTGAGTTGGCAGCCATCCTGGCAGGGCTCTGAATCACTGTTGTGCAAACACAGCCCCTCCTTAAATGCTGCCTGCCAATGCCCTCATCTGTCGTGCAACCATCCTTAGCCTAGGCTACCCACAACAAAGCACCCCAGGAAAGTCACCTGCCAAGAAGAGCGGCAGCCAGTGTGGATGTCAGCCGGAACAGAAACTCTGATGGTGCCAGCCTGGGGCCCCCACTGCCTGCATCCTATGCCAACACCTGTCATTGGTGTGATGTACCAAGGAGAGGCTGGGGCAGGATGCAGGCTGGAGACTCGGGTGCCCTCATCAGGACAGTGCACACTTTCTTCACTCATGCAGGTAGGTGGTGGTGCTTGTGTGCATGTTTGCCAGGGTAGGTCATGGCCAATGGCAGCTGGATTAGAAGGCACTTGGAGATTTCCTGGGCTTCCTTTGTGCTGACCCATAACCTGAACCCATCTGCAGATGAAGGGAAGATAAGCAACGCCGTGTCTGGCTCCTTATCCTGAGCCATTAGCTTTTCACTTAGTCCAGTGCACCTCACAGAACATCCAGCAGAGCCATTGGCCAGGGATGTGCAGAGACAAAGCTGGAGTTAACAAACACACCCTCTGTCCGCATTGGTGTTTTTTTTCTGCTGACGAGAGCCCAGGAGCACCAACTAAACGAACGCTAGGTTCACTTGAAGAAGCCAGCAGAATAACTGACTGCCTCAAAATAATTATGTCGTACAGGAAAAAAAGACATTTATGTAAGAGCACTACTGTCTGGTTACCAGTTTCATCTGACCCAAGCTGAGGGGTTGGTAGGATAGATTTCCATGCCCAGGAAACAATACCAGGCATGATGCTGGAGGGGCATAATAGAATGGACCATGCTTGTCTAGTTTATCTCAAACCGTAGGGAAAGTTTCAAAGGTTAGCATCTGTAGGGAAAAAAGCAGCTACTCACTTTGACAAAAGACTTCAAAGGGTGGTCAGTGACTGTCCAAGTCAGCCCAGCTTCAAGACTTTTTTTTTGGGTTTTCAAGACAGGTTTCTCTGTGTAGCCCTGGCTGTCCTGGAACTCACTCTGTAAACCAGGCTGGCCTCGAACTCAGAAATCCGCCTGCCTCTGCCTCCTGAGTGCTGGGATTAAAGGCATGCGCCACCATGCCCGGCACATCAAGACTTTTAACAGAGCAAATGCTGCCTTTGGCTTGTAATTTTTTTTCTGTTCATTCTTTTCACCTTCCTCCCACTACTTTAAGTTGTTGATGTGGTTATTTTTCTGTTATTCAGGATGCTGTCTACTTCAGCTTTGCTTCATTTCCAATAAAGGGGGAGTGGCACAGAGACTTCTGATCAGCTTCCTGCGTTTCATAGATTTGGCCCCTGAAGTCACACGAGACACTGTGCATGGTGTGGAAGTGCAGTCACCTCCTTACTACACAGAGAGATGTCTTTATTGCTTTTGTGAAAGAGAAAGTGTATCAGGATTTCAGCTCTTTTAAGAGTCAAGTGGCAGGCGGATTTCTGAGTTCGAGGCCAGCCTGGTCTACAAAGTGAGTTCCAGGACAGCCAGGGCTACACTGAGAAACCCTGTCTCAAAAAACCAAAAAAAAAAAAAAAAAAAAAAAGAGTCAAGTGGCATGTGTGTGTGTGTGTGTGTGTGTGTGTGTGTGTGTGTGTGTGCATTCGCATGCACATGTGCATGTGTTCATGGGGTGCAGGCCTATATATACATGCATGTATGGAGCCCAGAGATGAATGCTGGATGTCTTTCTTAGTTGTTTATTTTTTTGAGTCAAAGTCTCTCATTGAACTGGATCTTACCATTTTGTTAGCAAGTCCCTGGGATCTATCTGATCCCAAACCTCTTGCCCACTACCTCCTGGTTCTGGGGTTGTAGATGGACAACTCAAAGCCCCGCCTCTCTGTGGGTGCTGAGCCCCCTAACTGAGGTCCTCACACTGGGGCAGCTAGCAATCTGTCAATCAAACTGTTTCCCTAGCCCAACTTTTAAGAATTTTTATTTTTATTTAATTTTTTTTTTTTTTTTTTTTTTTTTTTTTGCAGGTTTACCATTCGGGATCATGGCCCGACAGTGAGCCTGGGTGGCTGGTTCACATGTGACCAGAAGGGAGTGAAAAGGGAGACCAAGATCAGGCCTATTGTTGGGCTGAGATGAGGCAGAAAACCCCATCACTCCAGCAAAGTGACAGAGGCAGAAGTCAGTGAATCATACAGAATCATAGGGAAGATTCAGAGTTCTGAATGGGTGGCTGGTTCAGGGAACAGGTGAGGTTGTCTGGGTGAACAGCCCGCCAGCAGTGGGGATGATGGTAACACTTGGCTTCCATGCTTGTGAGAGTCTTCCGGCTTACAGCCAGGCACAGCTTCCGGAGTGATCTCCACTTGTGTCCTCTCACCAAATTTATTTTGAGACTGAGTCTCACCTTGTAGCCCTGGCTGGTCTCGGACTCAATTATACACTGTGCTCACCATGCTGGCCACATGCTCACAGAGTCCCCATCTACCTCTGCCTCTCAAGTGCTGAGGTCAAGGTGTTCGTCACCAACCCCAGCTTTATGTCCTCCAAGTTTAACACAACTCCAGCTATGTAAGTAAATAAAATAGGAATTCACATCAAGCACTTACCCATTATGAGTACTATGTTTTAGACATTTTTCAGTAAATGTAATTTTACAGTTGATTAAATATTACATTGAATTCACATATTAATGAGATGACCTACTTGATTATTTAAATATAAAAAAGAAATTTTGGGTGAATACTTGATACTGTGGCATATAGAATATTTTCAACGTTTTTCAGATTCAATTAATGTTTTGACTTCACAGTGCTGTGAATAATTGCTTCAAATAAATACATAGTCCAAAATGACAGAAGTGTATCCAGGGTCCTTTCAGAAACTGGTAGAAAACTTACCCTAATCTCAAACCAAAATCACTGAATGATATTCCTATGAAACGTAAGCCAGCAACTCAAATAGTGACTTAACAAACCAAACCTTCTAATACAGTGCAACCCAAAGATGCCCTGGTGTGACGAACACTGAGGAATGACAGAGGGAAATATACTCTTCACTTTTAGTAATTAAGTCATTAAATTTCCTTAGTGGTCCTGCAGTGACCCGCTCACTTCTGGAGGGACACCCTCTGAGGAGCATAGCCATTGTGGAGATGACCCGCTGTCCAAGGCGGGACACAAGGGAGAAGTTCATTAAAGGCTCCAGGGAGGGGCTTGATACACTTTGGCAAAGGAAAGGTAATGCCCCGAGCATCTGGGGGAGGAGCAGTGTGGAGCGCTATGAGACGTGCAGGCGTGGAGATCAGGGGTGGGGAGCAGAGCCCAGGGCTGTACTGTTTCTGAGCACAGCGCCTCTGAAGAGGTCCCTGGCGCCTGAGAGCTCCCACATGCACTCCGTGACACTCTTTACCTTTGGTTTCCTTGAGCAGCTCTTCTGTGAACTTGACCACCTGGACTACCTCGACCCACGGGAAGCCTTTGCCCACAGCAAAGATGACACTGTCGTAGAGGGTGTCCAGCAGTATGCTCCGGCGCGCATCCCTTAGCTCATCAAACTCCTCCCAGTTCAGGAGCCTCCGCAGGTGCTGTCGCCCCTGGGGTTTCTGCAGGTTAAAGGAGACAGTGTTATCACTGGACAGGACACTGACACGGGGTCACACGTACATCCTGAGACTAACCAGGCATGTGGGGGCAGCTGTGCCTCTCCTTTTCTGGGGACTTGTTCTTTTGGGTATGTTCCCATGTGTGTGTGTGTGTGTGTGTGTGTGTGCGCGCGCTCCTGTGTGGAGGAATGTGAGGGAAGCCTCAGGCTGTTAGTCATCACTCATAGTCCACTTTGGGTTTGGGATGGGTCTCTCACTAGCATGGGACTTGCCATGCTCCGTGCCTCTTACCTCTCTAGCTTTGGGAGTATAAAGCTTTGGCACCACCCAAGGGTGCCTATGAAATACACTCAGACTCAGTCAGGTCCTTGTGCTTGTGTGGCAAGCACTCGGCCAGTTTAGCTCTCTCCCCAACACCATTTATTCTTTCTACAAACAACCCTTTCTCTGAGAGTTCTCATGCTCGCCAGTGTAGCCCCAGGTTGGTATACCTCCAATAAGCCTCGGGTTTTGAACTATGGTTTCCCCGCTTCTGTTCCCTAAACCATGTTCATTTCTCTCCAAGGCTACTTTCTACTGGCTGACCTGATGCACTCACGCCAGAGTGTAAATGACTGACGAAGAAGAGGTTTAATAAGGTGATGTTTAACTTGACGGAAGCTCAGGTGCTCTTGTGGGCTGCGAGAAGACTGATAGGTTAAACTTTCCCCCTCAGTGTTCTGTAGCCTTTCTAGAAGGGTTCTATAGGTGAAGCAAGAGTCCATTCAATGATAAGAAACGGGGAACTGTAGAGACCTGCCATATGCAGGAGTTCTGATCCCCAGGGTAAGGAGGCTCTAAGTGGAAGAACCAAGGAGAGCAATGGCAGACACTATGACAGTGAACCTAGAGCCCTGTTCTTGGCCCCCAGCAGTTTCTGTTTACCACTTTCCTCTAAGCCATGCAGCCCCTCCCTGCAGCTCCCATCAGCAAGAGGCCCCCCCGCCCCCGCCCCCACCCTATGTAAGACACTGATCCAGAGGGCTGCTGGGGTCCAAGGCAGCAGACAGCAGGCACTGTCTCTTCCTCCTTCCCCTATCCCATGTGGTCTGGTCCACAGCCTAGACTTCCCTGTGGACCCCAAACAGCCTATGACTCTAGAATTCCAGCCTCAACCATCCATTGTGCCCTCAGAAGTGATGTGCTTGGATGTTAGAGGTGCCACTCAGGGAGACAGCATCCACAAGCCTCACCAGCACACCTTCCCCTCCCTACCATATCCACTGGAGCAAAGGTCTTTAAGAACCCAGATCTTCACCTGAAACTGGAAGACTTCCTTCACTCCCTGGGGTGTTAGGAGTGCCATGGCCCTGACTCCTCCCAGTTGCTAGGAGACCTCACTGGGACTTACTGGGTTCTCGGAACCCTGGCAAAGAAGGCTGGCTTTGTTATGTCATGGGGCCTCTGGGCTCCTTCTAGTTCCTTTCATCCTGGTCCTTTGGATGTCCATGCATCTTGTGTATCTGTTCAGGGATGCACTCTTCTCCCTTATTGTCAGTCTCAGCTGCCAATCTGCTCATGTGCATGAACACACACACACACACACACACACACACACACACACACACACATACACACACACACTCCTTCATTCTATACATCCTGATAACTGCAGCCTAGGTCTTCCTGTCCTTCTACAGGTCAGAGTTGATCTCCATACCAACCTTCTCATACTTGCATCCATTCAGGATCTAGCCTAGCCTGCACCCCCACCCCCACCCAGTGTCCATAATTCTGTGCTTTCAATATCATGACTTTGCTCGGAGGACCCAGAAAGCAGTTAAGCAAGGTTGTCCCAATTGCTGTGCCCAAGCACCACATGCTAGAAGCGAGGAGTCAGGCTTTCTCCTGGACTCCCCTGCCCTGGTAGCTCCTGGGAACCTAAGGGACAACTATGGCTCTCCCCTCTCTCACTGCCCATGTCCAGAGCCCCAGTAGGAGGGCCTGGAAACACTGCTTGGGAATGATGTTCTCTCACGTGCTTGTTGGTTCTCTGTCAACTTGACACAAGTTAAGCGTCACTCGGGACCCTTAACTGAGAAAATGTTTCCATCAGATTGACCAATAGGCAAGTCTGCGGGACATTTTCTTGATTTAATGGTTGATGTGGGAGGCCCCAGACCACTATAGGTGGTGCCATCTCTGAACAGATGGCTCTGGAATGTATATTTTGAAAAAGGAAAGCTGAGAAAGCCATAAGAAGCCAGGCAGTGAGCACGATTTCTCCATTGTTTCTGGTTAGTTCCTGCCTCCAGGTTCCTGCTTTGACTTCCTGCCTTGGCTTCTCTCAACCATGAACTGTGTCCTATAAGCCAAGTAAACCTGTTCTTCCCCAAGCTGGTTTGTCAGTGTTTTATCACAGCAACAGAAAGCTAACTAAGATACTTGGTGGTAGAGAGTGGGGGAAGGGATCTTTATCTTTTCCCATTGCCTCTAAAATGCACCCTGACCCTTCCCCCCCCCCCAAACTCCTAGCCAGGGGAATTTAATAATGGCTATGTTCTATATCTTGCTGTGCTGGGGGGATGAGCTTCTCACTGGAGATCTCTAAACTTTCTTTTATGTTAACCATGCCCCAGAGCCCCCCCCACACAAATATATGTGTGCTATCAATTATGTAGATTCGGCTGGGCCCTGGCATATAGGCATTTAATCAAACTCCAGGCAAGGTGCTGCTAAGTGGTACATAGTAGGTCTCTGATCTGAAGCCAGCTCACTGTGAACAGGGGAAGGTCAAGAAAGGGTTTTAGGAGCAAGATACAAAGCCAGAGCACACTCTTGGCCTTTCCTTTCTCCCTCTTCCTAATTGGAACACAGATACGTGGTGAGGCTACAGCAAGGCTGTAGCCAATGGGAACCAGGCTGGCTTAGTAGGGGAGGCTTGTAAAAACCATTTACCGCTCCCTTTGCTGTCTTCCCATCAGGAGTGCAGAGGTGACTGTCTAGCACCAGGAATCATGCTGTAAGTACAGGACTGAGACTCCCACCCTGGGTTCCCGAAGGACATCAAGGCCATTGCGTCTCCGTTGGCTGCCTGACAAGAGCGTCCTAGATGAAAGACAAGGAGGGAATTACCTCGCATGTCTGGTTTCAGCTGTTGGTGTTTGGCCTTAGAGTTCCCAGCAGCTCCAGTCAACCCTCAATGCTGCAGGTTTGCTTTTCTGAGACTCCAGGTGGGTCAAAAGAGGTCATCGGGAGGTGGGCCAAGCAAAGGGGAGGGGCTCTTGTTCACAAGAAAGCAAAGTGATTCTCCAGAACCAGGAAGTGGAGGTTCCGAAGCTTCAGGATGTCTCTTCTGTCACCCATGTGAGCTGCATGACCACTTCCTGTAAGGACCCTGAGAAAGTGACAGTCTGCCAGTCATCCGGGGAGAGATTTTTTAGGACTAGAGGAGGCTGGGAAACTCTGCTCCTTGACACAAAAGCAGTGCCACCAAGAGCAGAGTGTGTGGTGCTGATGTGGGTCCATCCCACCTGTGCAATCCTCTCCACATCAATTCAACCTGCTAGAGTATGAAGCTTATGGAGCAAGTGGGAGCCTTGCTGGTCCCAGGGAAGGACAAGGTGACTGTGTCCATCTGGTTTTGTAGCTGGGAGGGGAGACAAGCAACCCAGAGAGGCGTCTCTGGGACAATCACCCTCAGTATTTCCTTTCTTCATCTACCTGCTTACTCAAAAAATGACCCCTGAGCATGTAAGAAATGTTTGGCCACTATATCTTTAAAGATATAGTGAAGGTAAATGAGACCTCTAGGATGGACCCTCATCCAATCTGGATACCTTGATTTTGAACTCCTGAACTCAGGAAACAGGAGTATGAGTCCATATTGGAATGGGGCAACAGACATAGAAAGACCATCCATGTGAGGTCATAGATATCTGAAAGTCAACACGGGATGCCCTAGAAAGAACTAGTCTTGTGGACACTTGACTTTGGAAACCCAACCTCCAGAAACGAGGACATGTCTGCTCTTTGAGTCTTTTGGTATATAGCATACTGTTGCAACAGCGTGAGCAGACATATAGTGTATAGTTATAGACTTTCTGTGGGGTGGTTGGGAGGAAGTATGTGTGGGTCAAGGGGCTAGAGACAGGATTTGGAGCCAAGCAGTTGCTGTGCCTCCTGTAGAGAAGACCGCATTCACTCACAACTTGAAAAGAAGAGAGTGTGGAAAGGGAACTGGAAGGAAGAGTCAGGAAACAGGACGGTCTGCCATTGCAAAAACCAATGCATCATATGTGGCTACTGCTGAGCCTTCGTCGTTGAATGCTCATTGCGTCTTATGGGACCATCAAAGAAGACTGATGTAATCTAGGGTGAATCTGGATTTCCTAATTCTGGGTCCCCCTCCTTGTCCCCATCTCTGATTTATTTAGGCTCATGGTTTCACAGGTGCTATCCAATGGTCACTAAACTCTAGATTCTGGACTAGTACTGAAGCAGGGCATCGTGGTGGTAAACACATAGCAAAGCTGCTAACCTTATTGTAGCCAGAGAAGGGCAGTGGGGTGAGGGAGTGCTAGGACAGAATACCATGGCCGTGCTCCCCATTGGCCCACTTCTTCCTCTTGGCCCTACCTGCTAAACTGCCGATTCTCTATATTTGTATACATTGTTTGTCATGTGCTCCAGAGCCTTCGTTCACAGTCTTGCTTGGTGTCTTAGTTTGGGTTTCATTGCTGTGAAGACACACCATGACTGTTGCAACTCTTATAAAGGCAAACATTTAATTGGAGCCGCCTTACAGTTTCAGAGACTCAGTCCATTATCATCATGGTGGGAAGCATGGCAGCGTGAGAGCTCCCGCAATACCTGAGAAAAGCAATCAGGGAAGGAAGGATTGATTTGGGCTCATAGTTAGAATATAATGTCTATCATAGTACGGAAGGCTTAAGGGAAACGAGCCCAGAGCCCCAGCCCGTGGAATAGTGCCACCCACATTTAGGATGGGATTTCCCACCTTAATAAACTTTATCTAGAAACTCTCTCACGAACATGCCCAGAGGTTGTTTCTGTGATGATTCTACACTCCATTAAGTAAATAATCAAGATCTCCCATCACACCATCCCATATACTACCTCCTGTTTCTTTGCCAGCCCGCCTTGGGCTGGAATCCCACAACTTCCCTCCTCCCTCTTAGTCCTCCAGCTTGTGCATCAGCAGGGCTGTGGCCACTGCTAGGGCTGAAGTCAAATGGGGACCCCTGGTGCTTGAAGGCTCCTTGTGAACACACAGCAGCATTCTGCTGTCCTCACAAGCCTCCTCTCAGGCGGAGGGCCAGAAGCCATTTGTGTAACTGCACAAAGCTAATTATTCTCTCTGCAGATGGTGAACCCCTCTAATCCTCTTGGGCTTCTCATAATCCAGCTCTCCTGGAAGCTGCTGAGGTGGTGAGTCCTCCATGTGAGAGGGATGGTGGCTGGGTGGAGAGTTCTGGAAGCCACAGAAGTCCCTCCAGAGGCATGTCCAAAGGGCCCATCAAAAAGCCAGTGGGCAGAAGGTCAGCATCCACCTCAGCCTGACCTTGATTAGCTGTTCCCTGGGCTCAGAGCGCCAAGCCATGCCCAAGTGCTCCCTGGAGGACGGTGAGTGGGTGGCCACCTGTGAGGTGAGCCACTGTGGGGTTGGTGGGTAGGAAGACTGACTCTGGGAAGTCCTAGAAAATGGGGAGACTTTTCTGCTGCAGATGCTGATGGCGACACAAGGCCCCACTGCCTCCCCGCTGCCTGCTCAGCTGGGAGCAGATCATGTTGAAACATGGTGCTGTTACAGCAGCTGAGTTTCAGGTTCCTGCCAGTTGATTTATGGGTGTCAGTGCTGCAGCCTGTCCGGTCCTCCCACCTGGACCTGCAGGGGGAATGATGCAGTCGCTGGAGCCAACAAGAGGAAAATTCCTTCCCAGGACACTAGGGTCCCACAGTGGAAGGAGGGGTAACAGCTGGCCCTGCAGGAGTGAGGATGTTCCAGGTGGAGCTGGTACCCAGAAACAAGGCCAATTTGCTTCTCAGAAGATGTAGACCTCAAGCAGAACCTGGGTGAATAGAGAGCGTCGAAACAGGGCCTGGGGGAGCTGGGGCTCAGTAGTGGAGGGCTTGCCTAGCATACACAATGCCCTAGGCTGGCAAAAAAGAAAGGAGAAAAAGGGCTTAGAGGACTGTGGGTATGAAATCTTCTAGACTAGCCTCAGGATTTGAATCTTTTGCTCATTCCTACAAGAAGCAACCAAGATGCAAAGAGATTAGGTCCTAGAAGGACCCCAGAGTCAAACTGAGGATTCTTCACATCCAAGGACTCCTTGAGAGGGTGGGGATAGTGCCACTCCCCTGGGCCAGGTTCAGTGATGGGGAAGCCAAGGGTGGGGCAGTAGGTGCTGTGAAGGTCACAAGGCCAGTGAGCGAGGGTTCATGCTGAGTCTGGGTTCCTCAGACCAGCTCCAGCATGGCCATCACTGTTCCTGAACCTGAGCTTCAACTTTCTCACAGGGGCCACACCCTGCATCCCTCTCACTGAGCACTAAAAGCTCCCTCCATGGAGGGGAAGTCCCCACCCTCTGCAACTGCTACATAGTGATGAGAGAGAGGTGAGAGGCATAAGCCACTGCCTCATCATGACACAACTACGGCCGAACCCCTGAGGAAGGTTGCAGCTCAACCCTTAGGAAGGTGTATGCTCAGAAATGCGTGCAGATAGAAAGTGGGGACTCCACCCCCACTTCCCGAAGGAGTGTGATTGGATCTATATTTACCCTCTTAGAGACTTCTAAAAATCCTCTTACAAATCAGAATGACCTCAGACAAGCCTGCTAGCTTTCTTAACCCAGGAGACAAGAGCTATCTGTCATTCTTAGGACTTCAGTGTACTGGTGTGTTTGTGTGTGTGTGTGTGTGTGTGTGTGTGTGTGTGTGTGTGTGTCTGTGTGTTTGAGACAGAGACAGAGAGAAGGAGGGAGGGAAAGGTTTACATGTGGGCTTGCATCCAGGCAATCGTGTAAGCATGGCTATGACATGTTCGTGCATGTGTTGGTGTGCTCATGTGTGTATATGTTTAAGAGGAAAAGCTGATATGGCAGGGGACCCATGGCCTATCAGTCACATGTGGGACCCTGCTTTGGCTGGCCAGTGAGTGCTCTGTTCTCTGGGATTTGGTCTACGTGGTAAAGAATGAGAAGTAGCCTAAAGGAGGCCACGGTACTTTCAATCCCCACAGCCCAGTCCTCAGAATCTTTTCCTGAAGAACCCACTTTCCAATCCTTTAATCACCATGGCTGCTTTCCTCTGAACTCCTTCCAGGAGACCTGTGTCACTCCATAAGTATGTCACATAAATTAGTCAGTAAATCAGTCTGTCAGCAGAAGTTCTTGAGCAAGCACCCTGCGGCCTGCAGGAGATTCTGGGTAGACACAGCTCAACCCCTCTGCAACCAAAAGGGCTTTCACCTGCCTCAGATCTGGGGTTCACTTGGTTAGGCATGGCCTGGGGCCTTGGGGACTCATGGAGACCATATCCATTTTTTTTTTAATGTCACCATTCCCCAAAGATAAGGGCCTTCACCCAGCGTCTCTGAAAACATCACATGTAGACATTAGCTGGGCACCAGCTGCGTTCAGAGCTTGGCTAGGCTGTGAGGCAGGGACAATGAGTGGGAAGTCCCTGGCCACCAGAGCGAGAAAGACAGGTGAGTCAAGAGGTAAGCAGAAGGCTGCAGAAGCAATAAGGCCAAAGAGCCCTGGTCAGGGGCCAGCCACAGCCAAGGCTGCAGACTGGACACTGGCATTGCTATGTGGGCTTCTCTGTGGAGCCTGATTTCCTGATACACTCTGATGAAAATAAGGTGAGGTTGCTCAAAGCACTCAGAACCCAGAGGAGAGCAATTTAGTACTTTACTCAACAGCCTGCAGGGGCTTTGGGTGAGCCCTTTCATCTTTCAGAGGCTTAAATTCCCTAAGGCCCTAGGAACTGAGGGTTCCAGTAGGAAGCTAAGATAAGGTCACTTACCTGGGTGTCTGGCACAGGGTAGGTGACTGTAGACATCTCTCCCCCCCCCCCCGCCCCGACTTACCCCAACCCCTATCTTTCATGCTGACACTGTGACCCAGTTTCTGGGTGCTCTACAGCTCCGATGGGTGTGATCAATACTGACTACCACCACACTGTGAGCTGGGGGTGCTATGTTCTGTGAGTGAGAGTCATGGTCTAAATTGGCAATGCCCCCCACAGGCTCATGACTGAATGCTTGCTCTCTAGTTTGTGCATACATTTTGAAGGTCGTGACACCTTTAGGAGGAAGGATCTAGCTGACGGAAGTAGGTCACTAGGGATGAGCCTTTTAAAGTTTATAGTGCGGCCCACCTCTGGTGACCTCTTGGCTTCCAGGGCAACTGCCTTGTGTACTGTCTTCCAGCACACACCCCTGCCACCCTGGACAGGTCTTCTCCTAGGGCCTCCATGCTTTCTTCACCACAGCCACGATGAACACAAGACTCTCAAAAATACGAGACAAAGACATCTTTCTTCCTTTTGGTCCCTTCTGTCAGATGTCTGTGTTGCAATAATGCATAAGCAACGATGTGAGTCACCCATGTGGCCCCCTCAGGACTGTCCTCACTTTTAGATCAAAGACACTTCCTTTAGTCTGAGAAGCAGCCTCATTTAGCATGGGTCCCTGCTTCGGGACCAAACAGTCTGGGCTGCGCAGCGTGACTACTGGCCGTTTTCTTTTCCTTTGTGGCTGGACACACTCTTTGTTTGCTTTTCCATCTGTCTGCAGTACTGGGAAGTACTCAGTCTTGTTCGTGGCCTGCTGCTTACCTGGTGAGGAAATTCTAGTTAGGAGAAAACAGTTGGGTGCAAAGCCATGCTTCTCAAATTCAAGTTTACATTGTTATCCACTGGAGGTTGGGGTCAAAGGCACCTCACCGGGCTCTACACACTGCCCTCACTCTAAAGCAGGGGTTTTCTGTTTCAGGGTCTCAACCAAAGCACTCTATGCATTAAAGGGTCACAGTGTTAGGAAGGTTGAGAACTACTGACCTAGAACTTCTGATTCAGGAAGTCTGGGCTATATGTTAATTTGTGCCTTTAAGAAGCCTGTCACCAAGGGGAGGTACTGAGACTGAGAAGTCTGAGGACTGAACTGGGGGTATTGATACTTAGCCAAGCCAGCTGAGTCTCCGTCACATCCACACCTCCTTCCTTTAGACAAGACGGTTCTCTCCAAGGAGTAACTACTCATATTCTCAAAGCACTCTGTGACCTATGAAATGTCAAATAACCATCTTGACATGCCAAACTAGCCGGCTTGGCACCTCCTTCATCTTCACCTTACTTATAAACTGAGGATACTGGGTTATTTTTATAAAGATTAAGTCGAGTGTTCTACATTAAAGCCCCATTGTGAAACACAAAGAGCTACCAAGTCCTGTTCCTTGGCTTCCCTAATCCTCCATTTCCTCACCTTATTGTGACAGGATGCCTGATGGGGCATCCCGTGTGCCAGCTTCAGTCACAGCACAGCTAGTCACCGTGGATGTGGGCAGGGTAAAACGATGCTGCGTCTTCTGTGGATGCACATGGTCATGTTGACCTTCAGGTCAAAGCTGCATTTGGGGCCACAGTTACCAGTTAGGGTGCTCCTGTATAAAAGATAAAGGGCTCTGTGCTAAAAGTGGATTTAAGGAAATGAGACTTCTTGGTTCATCTAACAGAAATTCCATAGGTATGGTTGACTAACTCACTTGATGATAATGACTCTAAAGTCTTGACTTTCTCCTCATGGTTACATTGTGGTTGCAGCTGCACCAAGCATCATACACACACAGGACAGCATCCAAAGGCAAGGTGAGATGAGTGCCCTATTAACATGCCTTTAATGGATGAAAAAGCTTTCTTAGATTCTTCTCATTTGGCTAGGGTTCTGTCAAATGCCCTGAAATACAGGGAATAGAATAACACAGTGGCTTGGGCTATTCTACACTCAGTCCCTGGGTGGGAAGAGACCCAAGAGCCACAGGACACTTCAAAAGACAAGGCAATGCAGGAATGACTGAGGGGAGGTGATTACCTGTCCACTCCCCCTCCAGTCCCCCTCAGCATTTACATGAAGGTAGATCATTCTACATATCTCAAGCTCAACACAGCCAGAGAACGACTTTTGGCACATTCTTACAAGCCGCTTTTCACGAGAATGTTGAGATCCCTGGCCAGCAACTCAGTAAGTAGTCTTACTGGAGGGGCAGGCCAGATCCCTGTGGGTCAGAGAGAGACACAGCCTACTGAACTTACTGGCTATGGTGTTTCTCTGGTGAAGTCCTGAACTGGGGAAAGCACAGGAGGACTGCTGGGATACCATGGTGCGACCTATTTCTTCTTAGATCCAGCACTTTCTGGGTAGCTATAGTTGACTTTCCAAGTAAGCTAGGTTGGCTGCTCAGCCCCTGGGTCCTCCTGCCTCTACATCCCCAGGGCTGGGATTATAAGTACACATTACAATAGTCAGTCTTCCACATTTTTATTTATTTTTATATTTTTAACAAATGTTCCAGGAATGGAATTCATGTCATGCTTACAAGGCAAGGACTTTACCCACTAAGCCATCTTCGCAGCCCCAAATGGGCTGTATATAGATGGTAGTTTGAGAAGGCCAGGCATGTCGATGATCTGATTTTGTTTTGCTTTCCTCAGAGCCTTGTGACTCCACAGAGAATGAATCAGAGGGTCCTAAGGAAGAGAATGAACTAAGCCTTTCATCCCTGTCTCTGCAAAGGAACAGGCAGCCCTGAGAGGAGACGGGGACAGGGATTAGAGATGGCACATTTGCAAACGACACAGTTACACAGAGTACAGCAAGAGACACAGGCTCTCAGCTATACATAGGCAGGTTCTAGGACGCCAAGTGAGGAGGAGCTTAGAGGAGCACGGCTTCTTGGCTGTTCTCACCATAAATCCCTGTAGAGGGATGGCTATGAGCCCGGAAGCAAAGGGAGGAGCCAACCATCATGGCGAGTCCATGGACAGTGGAGCAAATTGTTCAGGGCTTTCTGAAGGAAGCACCACTCTATTCTGCTGTTCTTTGCAGCTCCTGGGGACTGTCTATGCATAGGGACAGTCCATGTTTGTTTACTGCCTTGCAAGGGGAGACCCAGGGCTAGGCTCCCTCTGATGGAGTACTCTCCCAGGCTAAGGCTGTTCCTTGAGGAGACTGTGGAGGTTTGAATAAGAATGGCTCCCATGAACAAGAATGGGCTCATATATTTGAATGCTTAGTCTTAGGGAGTGACACTGTTTGAGAAGGATTAGGAGGTGTGACTTTGTTGGAGGAAGTGTATCACTGAGGGGAGGGGGATTCAGCTTTAAGATTTCAAAAGCTCATGAAGACCCACTCCCTCTTCTTTCTTGGCTTGTGGATCAGGATGTAGAACTTTGAGCTACTTCTTCAGCACTCTGCCTGCCTGCCACCGTGCTCTTTACCACGCTGATGGAGGCCTCTAGAACTTTTATCACTCCCCCAAGCAGATGTTTTATTTTGTAAGGGTTGCCTTGCTTCTGGTGTGTCTTCACAGCAATAGAACAGTAACTAGGACAAAGATGGAAGACCTATACCCAAGGGCTCCCAGAAGGCTTCTATGCACCACTCACTCTACCTTATGGTTTGTTACGCTTTCTGAGCAAGCAGGACTATTCCTGTACCATACAGAAACCACTCGTCTAAGTCCCTAGGGCCAGAAATGGGACAAGCCAGCTTAGACAAACCCTGTTTGACTGTGAGTCCAGGTGCCATCCTCATGGACTTCAGATGTGGCAATTGGGGGCAGTCTTAGGAGTGTGGAATCCAAAGGTCAATGGGATATTCCTGAAGAAAGGCAGAGATCTATCTATGGGTGCTGTGATATCCCTTGATAGTCAATCTCAGCTGTCACAGTTTCCTGTCATTACATGTCCCATGGCCAGGTCTGTGCCTTCAAACTGCAGGGCTGTTTGAGTGTGGAGAACAACTTAGCCAATGAGCTGCCAGCTATGTGCTCCAGAGATTGTAGCCGTAGGAAAGCAGTGCACTCCAATGACGTTACAGGCCTCCATGATAGTTTCCTTAAGCCTGAGTGACTGATCCAGCTCCTCACTGGAGATTCATTGGAGAAGAATCAAAAGACTAGACTGTGGCCCAAGGTCCTTGAGGCCTCACCATCTGGGAAGATTAGAATGAAAGACTATTCTTAATGGTCTCTGTCTGGATCCAGGGTTCCAAGTTCTCAGCATCTTCCATATGGAACTGAAGAAGCATACACAAATACCAGACTAGCAAGCAGTTTTATTCCAAGCCAAAAGGGAAGTACAGGTCAGATACACTGCGAGAGAGCAGAGGGCTCAGAGCCAGCATGCAACCCGGGAGCCATGGTCATTGCCCAGGGCATCTTTGCATGGGTCCAAGAAGAGGAGTTAAGTTGCTTGGGCAGAGTGTGGGTGACTTTATGTTTTGATTGACAAGCGTGGGTTATGTAAGCCTTTATTTACTGAGCAGATCCTTTCCCATAATGCATCTGATTTTAATCATATGCATGCCCCGTCATGCATAGGCATAAGATGGTAAATAGGGGATTCTCCCTAAAAGTTCACTCAGAGAACAGTCTGCCCTGCTGTGTGTGCACCCAACACCAATCTAGGGGGGGGTTGTCTCACTACCCCTGCTTCAGGATGTGTCTGGCCACAAATAAGGAATCACTAAAGGTTGCTGGCGGGATGGAAGCCAGAGTATCCCGACCGCTGTGTGGAGAGGAACGTGTGTACAGTTTGATGTAGGTGGGGTCCCAAGCTGCTAAGTGTGTTGTTAACAAAGGGGCATGTGTTAAATAGCTCAAGCCAAATGGCCTCTCCGCTTGCTGAGCTCTCTGAAGGCTTCCCTGCCTCAGGACGCCCAAGTAAACATCGGTGATGGTTGCATGCTCCTTGGATGGAACTTGGGCCCATCAAGATAAAAGGGACAGGAAGAAGAGCACACTTCCCCCAAAGCAGAATTGGGATGCATGCTCTCAGGACCTGAAAAAGCCTTTTCACATCCCAAGCCACTCCCTGGCGACATGCCCCCCTGTTGACAGATGTTGGAAAGTTCTGTTCCCTTCTACCTCCCAATCTCGCTCCACCCACCTTTGGCCACTCTGCCAGCACAATACAGGCTGCACCCAGTTTTATGGCTCTGGCCTTATGAATCAGTTTCTCGTACATTCTGGTTGCTTCCATCCTCTGAATTTCCATGGATCTATCAACGCCTGATAGCTTGAATGGCTTGAATGGCTGAGACTTGGATGGCTGAGACTTGGATGGCTGACTACGCACCAGTCGCCTGCCCAGGTGAGGTGAGCTGGTGAAGCCCCAGGCAAGGAAGGGACATACATTTTTTTTTTTTTAGCTCCCACATCAGGTTTTTGGCTGCACCAGGACCTTGTATTGGAGGCTTCTTTCATCATGCAAGCAGGCATGGCTTCATTCCAACTCTCCCAAAGATCTCTGGTACCCGGTGAAAGAAAAGGACAGGGTCATCTTCCTCCTTCTTCCTCTCATCCCCTCTCTTTTTTCTTTTTCATCTTTACCTCTCTGCTTCCTCCTCTTTTTCTCCTCCTTCTCCTCGTCTCCTTTGCCCCCTTTTCTTCCTCTCACTCGTATTCACCTCTTCTCCTCCTTTCATCTTCCTCCAGACCACGAATGCTCTCTTCCCTCTGTGTCTGGACTCAAATCTTCAGGTAAAGAAGCCTATCCGTCCTGGGCAGCAGAAGGGAGGCCTGTGCCCCAGAATGACTGTGCACCAGGCCTCTCAAAGAGGTGGAAATCAAAATGTATCCAGGCTTGTGTGATCCAGCGCCTTCATGCATCTAAGAAGAGACAACCCCACCCTCCCTCCTTGCCTTTCCAACAAGCTGTTTTTACACTTTGAAATTTGATAGTTTTGCCATGGTCTGTTCTGATTCCTGAAAGCCCCTGTTTGCTTCCTTCCTTTTGCTGGAAGCAGCTACTTCAGGGTTCCTGGGCATCCAGAGAATTCTGCACAACCCAAAGAGAGTTAGGCAGCTTAATGGCATATCTCACTACCAAAGAGCCACTGCTTTACAATTGTAACTCAGTTATCTAAGCTGGGAAGACGATCTAGTACGGTGCTTGTCTTGCAGACAAGGATCTGAATTTGAGCTCCCATACCCATGCTTAAAAAAGAAAGGCAAGTGTGGTAGCATTTACTTATAATCTCAGCGATGGGGAGGCAGAGACAGGAGGATCCCTGAGGCCAGCCAGTAGACTGATCCAAGTCCTGAGTCCCATTGTGAGACTCTTGTCTCAAAATTAAGGTGATAGCGTTCCTGGGGAACCGCACTTTAGGTTATTCAATGGCCTCGGCGTGCACATACATCACAGGTGCACACACACACCCTTCTCATGTATACCTGCCCGAATACACAAAGACAAATAATAAACTATTATTTACCAAAATGCCACTAAAAGGTCCCTGCGAGATAATTCTGTAGAAAAGTCGATAACATCTCCTTTGCTTATCTTTCCCTCCAAACTCTTCTATGAAGCTTCTGGAATTTTTCTTCTCCTAATCTTATCTGGTGTGGATGCTACTCGGCCTTACTTTCCTCCACTTCCGGCTTCCCAGCCAGCTTTGATCTGCTGGAGCTGTGGGCATCTATGCTGAACAAACACAGGCTTTCTGTGCCTTTTCAGTCCTCCAAGCCCACAGCTTAACTTTCAGTTACATCTCAATCAACCAATTCCTAATCCCTCTGTAGGGGCTAGAGATGCTCGGGACCGGTAAGGGGACTTGGACAGAGAGAAATAATTAATGATTAGGACCAGCTAATCCAAGGCATGTCATGTCAAATCAACTCAGTGGTTCAGGGGCAGTCCGTGACTGCTATGTTATCTCTAAGGCCATTGACATTGGAATTCCTTGTGTCTTTTATCTTGAAGACTGTATTCCCTTGTGGTTACAGAATGGTTGTTGGAGCTCCAGCCATTACCTGTATTTTCCAGGTATCTGGAAGGAGCAAGGCACAGGAAGAAGAGGAGACAATCATTAAAGAGGTTTCCCAGAACCCTTTCCAAAATCTCCTCGGTCCACACCATCTGGAAAGAAATGGTGAAATGTTTTATTAACTGGAAAAACTTAATGGACTGGCATATGTGAGATTTTGGTGAATTTGCAAACCAGAAGAGAATGGATCATTTTGATCTCTGTCATCTTTTGAGTTTTTGTTAAAACCTATTTTAAAGAAGCATTCCTTGTACTTTACATAACTGCTGTTTTTTTATGCAGGTAGAACACAAAACCCAGATGAACTGTTCATGCTTCTCACCCAATTCTCCATCACAGACACACCTCAGCACGCCGCTTGCTGTATCACAACCAGGACACTACCTCTATCCAGTGAAGATAGGGACACTGACGTTACCACATCACCCCAGGAAGCCTCTAGGTGCCCTTCAGGGGACATGCCAAATCCTCACCCCTCCCTTTGAGGCTGCCTTACTTCCTGACAACCACAGGAGTCTCCTAGTCTGTGAGCTTGTCATTTCCAGAGTCTGTGTCAGTGACATCAATGTGTGCTGAGTTCTTTTTCCTGGCTGGCTTGTATTCTGCTGCATGAACCTCCTGTCCTTGCTTTCAGAGTCACTCTTTGAAGGACATCTGGCTGTTTCCAGGTGACATGGCGGTACAAGCCTATGGTCCTAACTGTGAAAAAGATCATTGAGTCTGAGCTTCATGGAAAATTCCAGGTCAGCCTGGGCTACAGAATGAGATCTTATCTCAAAAACAAACAAAAATGCATTTATTTATTTGAGTATATGTTTGTATGTACAATGTGCGTGGGAGAGTGCATGCCCCATGGAGCACACGTGGAGGTCAGAGGACAGACAGTTTTGTGGAGTTGGTTCTCTCCATCCACCTTCACATGCATTCAGTAGATCTAACTCTGACTGGTACATGTTCATAGCAAGCACCTTTACCTGCTGAGCCAGCTCCTGGATCTCCTCCTAGTTTTTAAAAGGTGCTATGAACATCTGTGCATTGGTTGTCAGGGGAGTTGAAGTTTTACTTCTCTGGAATAAGCCTTTAAGGAACAGTTATTAGTGTATGCTATCCCATGAAAAATTAAAATACGTAAGACAATTAAATAACCTGTAAGGAACTATAGCCAAAAGCGCAGCAAACATTGTGATGTCTCCCCATACATCTTTCCCTGTGACTCTTCCCCTACACCATCACTTTATGTATATGAGGATCTTGCCTGCATGGTGCACCATATGCTTGCCTGGAACTCACAGAGGCTTCAACAGAGCACCAGATCTCCTGGATCTGTAGTTACAAATGCTTACATGTCATCACCTGGGTGCTGGGAATCAGATCTAGATGACTGGGAAGAGCAGCCAATGTCCTTAACACTGAGCCATCTCCCTGGTCCTCCGTGTGTGCATCTTTGTTTTCCTGTCTCCTGTTTAAATGCTTACTTCTGTGGACAGCCTGCCACGCTGAACAACTCTGACTCCTCAGGGGCTCACACAGGTCAGTAACTCAATGATACAGAGTTGCTGCCCTTCCGGACAACCCTCAGGGGCAAGTTTCCTACGGAAGGGCACTTGGGTCTAAATGACTTTAGCAGTGGCTCTGCTCTCCTAAGGAATGACACTTAAGGTTGTCCTCTGCCTCTGCATGTGCATACAAACATGCAATGGTGCACAAGCCCCCACCCCACCATATGGCCACATGTCCCTTAACTTTCCCTATAACAAGGGCACCAGGCCCTAGAAAAAGAAGAGTGCCCTGTATCCCTTGTACAATAAACTCTCCATTCCATTTAGCGTGCTCGACCCATTCCTCTTTCATATTTGTGGTGTGGGGACCTTGAAGTCTAAGTAAGTTAGTCAAGATTTCCCTGAGGTCATGAAATAGGATCATGGTCAAATGCTCCAATAACACCCATTAATAATAACCATAATTAATAATAATAATAAGTTTATTTTACAAAAGGAAAAGAGAAAGTTGGGGAAGGTCAGTACAGTCAGGAGAGATATGCATTTCCAGAATCCCTGCTCTACCCCTTAACATCCTCTCTCTTCCTCACTCTCCCTCTTCCTAGTCACATCTAATTCTCTTCCTTGGATACAAGGACTTTCTCATGATGATAGTGTTGCAGTTACTAGGTCTAGAGTGTGTGGGAGCCCCAGAAGGAGCAACACAGCAGCTCTCAGGGGGTGGGGCAGGATCTCCAGTAGCCTTAGAGGAAATGGGCTTACAAATTCCCTTCTGTTGAGAAGCCCCTTGCTGGTGCTGAGCTCAGGGCCCAGTGAGTTCTCTCTCTCTCTCTCTCTCTCTCTCTCTCTCTCTCCATCTCTATATCTCTATATTTAGATAGACAAACAGACAGACAAACTGATATAGAGACATAGTATATGAGTGGTTTTTCCTGCATGCATGTCTGTGCACCACACTTGTAGTGTCTAAGGAAACCAAGAAAAGTCAGGAAGTGAAGTCAAGAGGGTCCATTAGACTCCCTGGATCTAGCATTACAGGTGTTTATGAGCCAACTTGTGGGTGGTAGGAACTGAACTCAGGACCCCAAGAACAGTGCTCTTAATCTCTGAGCCATCTCTCCAGCCCCCAGCTCCTCACTTTAACTAGAAACTTTAATCTAATTTCATGAGAAAGAAAAAAACCAAGAAAGTGGGGGGCTGGGAATATGGCTCAGTTGTCCAAGTGTTTGCTCTGTAAGCATCCAGAAGTTTGGATTCCTAGCAACCATAGAACGAAAACAAAATCAAAGATGATTGTGGCAAGGATGCAACTGTAATCCCAGCTCCGGGGAGAAGGAGACAGGGAGATCCCTGGGGCTCCTGGACAGGCTAGCTGAGTCAGAGAACTCTACTTCAGTGAGAGACTCTCCCAGAACATAAGCCAGAAAGTGATTCAGGAAGACAACCTCTGCCATTGCTATCACGAACACATAGATATAAGGGTAGAAACACACACACACACACATACACACACGCACACACAAGCCAAAGTAGTGAATTTTTTAAATTCTTTGACTTTTTTTTTTCTTGCATCAAAACTGAATCTCCTATTCTGGTCCCCAGCTGCCTAGGAAACAGTTTCCTAATGTTCCATCAGCAAAGCTAATTCAACTGGCTCCGGGCCTGGATGGGACTCACAAGTGCCTGTGAACACATGGCACAGAATTAATTGTGCCCTTGCTGGCATGGGTAGATGACCTCAGTTAATATCAGTGACGTGAACTGGACCTGCAACTAACAACATACCCAGCCTGGCAACGTGTAAACAGCATGGGTATTTCCTATTGCTCTTTCATGCCCTGGCTTGAGACACGTTTCCTCCACCTGGGGCTGCCTCTGGGACCTCCTAGGTCCTGGGGCTGGTGCCATTGCCTGATCTGGTGGCAAAGGGGATCCAGCTGGGGTCTGTCTGCAGGAGGAAGAGGCCATCTCAAGATCCAGCTCCTTATCAAGAGGATGCAGTCATGAAAACCCCCCACCCTCTGAGTCCCTGCTTCCTTTTGGATCTCAGAGCATCTTTGATCTGCAGCCTAAGGCAGTTTTCCTCCCTCTCTTCCTATTTCCTCCCTCCCTTTCCACTCCTCCACCAATTTAGGGAAATCAACTCTGATGTAGGAGAAAAGTTGCCACAAGTAATAGCTACGTTAACTCTTTCTTAGCAGTAACGATCAGCTGAACTGTAACTGACAAGGATGTAGAATCCATCTGCAGTGTGTCATGTGACTGTAAATGCAACTTAAAAATATATATGTGTGTATATAATGTATGTAGTACTATATACATATACATGTATAAAGAGAAGGGAGAGAGAAGGAGAGAGAAGAGTAAGAGGGAGGGAGGAAGGGAGGGAGGGAGGGAGAGAGAGACAGAGAGAGAGAGAGAGAGAGAGAGAGATTATGTAATCCAGGTGTCCTTGAACTTGTGATCCTCCTGCCTCAGCCTTCTAAGTACTGGGATTACAGTCATGTGCCGTCACACACTCAATTTATGTGTATGCTTGTGTGTGTGTATGGGTATGCATGTATATGTGTGGTGATACTGAGTGTCCTAATTAAACCTGGAGCTCGCTGATTCATCAAGACTAGGTAACCATGGATACCCAGGGATCTGTTTGTCTCCGCCTCCCCAGAACTTTTTACATAAGTGCTGGAGGTCTGAACTCAGGTCCTCATGCTTGCGTGGGAAGCACTTTACCAACTGAGCCATCATCCCGTCAAAGCCCCACGTTCAGCTTTTGTTATGGTATGTATTCTCCCATCTAAAAAACAGCTTGTCAAAAGGGCTTAAAGGAGCCAGTAGGGCTTATTACAACCACACAGAAGGCATCATGAACTTTATTGATCGGTTAGATTGCTGTCTATTAGTCAACAGGTACATGCTGAAGGCCATCTGATTACTTCAACGAGAGTCTGGAGTAGGTGTGCTCTGCCACTCTGAGGCTGTGAGGTCGAGCCTGGAGGACTGGTAGATATAAGGATCCGCCAGAAGAAGGAGGGCCTTGGAGACAACCAGGCAGGCTGGACTGCTCTTTACCAGACCAGGTCTGGCCTCTCTGCTCTCTGCCCTTCACATCATATTCCTCCAAAGACCCAATTTAGACAAGATGATGTTGGGTCAGCTGGAAAATGGGTGGTAATGCTTTGCATCCTACAAATAGCATTCCTTGCAGGATACTTGGTGTCTTGGTCTCAGATTAGTGAAGTCCAAGGCTGGTCTGGCTGTAGGTGCTGTGTCAAGGGACTATGTGGATAGGTTGACTCTTGTCCAGCCAGCATCAGGCTGGCTCAAGGCTAAACTCATCCTATCCAAGAGCCCTTTCTATTGCTGGATTGCCTAAGGACAGCCTGCAGCTGGATCATCAGCTGTGGCTTTGGGAATGGGCTTGTTTATAACGCTGAGACAAAGGGAGGAAGCCCAGAGCCGTGGAAACAACAGGCTTTCCTGTGGCCCGGGCCTTTCATCCAGGGGGCACTGTGAAGCAGGCTCCTTGAGCCACACATGCCCCTGAGACAGGACAGAGGGGAGTGGGGAAGAAAGAGGTGTGACCACTATGATTGTGCAAGGAGAGTTCCACCACTCCCTCAGAGTCTGAAAGGCATGTGTCTGTGTGTCTGTCTATTTCATAGAGGACGTGTTCATGCCAAGGGAAGTGAATTCTTGCCTTTGCTGAAGGGCAGTGCTGAGATGTTAAAGGGTCAGATTTAAATCTGATTCTCCTGTTCCTTCTCAAGTAGACACCTTCATGATGGAAAAGATGCAGGCTACCCATTCCAGATAGCCAAGACAGGTATCTTAGACCCCCCCCCCCCAGGTCCTATCAGAGAGTCATAGCATCTTTGTGTCTCAGTAACTCATTGTTAAGAAGAGAAACACAGGCCCAAGGAGGAGAGGCAACTTACACACATTCAGCACTTTCTGGGTCTTGCTCAGGGCAAGTGGTCAAGAGAGAGCTTGTAGATAAATAGGAGTGGGGAGGGGGGCAGGGGAGAGACAGAACAGGTTGTCTGAGCCATCGCCCAGGGCTCCAGGTCTGTCTGCCTCTTAGCTGAGATTAGTTAGGTTGGAGTAAGACCAATGCCCACAGCAGGTTAGAACTGACTCCAACTGACTCCAGCTGGAGCTACTTGGGATCCAGGCTGGCAACCTCCTAGATGGAGATGAAGCAACCAGAACAGGGATCACCCCTCCCACATATCTTTTACCCATCACGGTTGTGATCTTCCGTATCTGCTGACTCCTGCTGGGGCTGTATCTGACCCCAAGTCTCTACTGCCCATGTTCTCAGGGTTAACTGATGATTATTTCAATTTAATTCCAGACCCATAAGGAAGTTGCCTGCCTGGTGCAGAGAGGGCCTATGTCCTTCCCCATCCCCATAGGTAGCCATCATTCCTATCCTCTGCTTCCTTGACCTCAACAGCACTGAGCCCAAGGAAAGGAAAGCAAAGGGCAGGAAGGACTGAAGTTCCTGGTGTTGCTAAGAGCAAAGGTTTTCATTTCTCAAATCATGGCACCTGCAATATTAGGCATCAAGGAACCTCACTTCCTTTGAGAAGTTCCCTGACCTTTCTGATGGTGTCCAGAACTTGGCATTCAAGCATGGTATTTTGGCCAGGTGTGTTGGCTCATGCCTGTACTCCCAGCACCTGTAAGGCAAGAGGATTAAGAGTTTGAAGCCAACCTGGAGTACATAGTGAGACTGGATCTCAAAGCCAAAACAAACAAAAAAGGACCACAGCAGTAGGGTACATTAGGTGTTGGTCTACAACCATGGGGTTGCAATGGTGAGCTGTTCAGAGCATTTACAAAACCAGAAAGTTTAGAAGCAGTGGACTCAGTGGGTGACTGGGAGAACAAGACGACATAGTTGGGTGAAGAAGACCAGAGATCAGCCTGGAGTGCCATGATTACAGTTGCTTTCACGGTGTCCCTTAAGGCTTTGTGTGCTAAAGTATAATCTCCCCTCTGAGGCACTAAGAGAGTAAAGACGTCATTTGGCTGTGGTGTATAAAGGAGTGACTTTGGGAGATGACTAGAAGGTAGTTAGCAGGTAGGATATACAGGAATGAATCCTGGTGGCTTCATACCAAAAGGGGAAGGGACTGGGGAGACACAGAGGCTTCCTGCTTCTCACTGTGTGTTGGAAACTTGGTCCCCAATGAGATGACATTAATAGGTGGCAGGACACTTAATAGGCATACCCTTGTCTAATTAAGTCACTGGAAGTACTGTCATTGGAACAGGTTAATGTACTTCTCATGGGACCTCTTGATTTTCCTCAAGAGTACACTGTTGTAAAAGAATAAGGCTAGTCCTCTGTGAAGGCCTCTCGCTTCCATTCCCTTTCTCTTGTGCTCCCGCCATGATGACAGTCCATCTGCAAAGAAAGGATGCAGCCAAGCATCAAAAGGCCCTCTCCTAAGGCTGGACCAATGGGGACAATTGATCTTGAGCTTAAAGACTCCAAAACAGTTGAGTTAAATAGACATTTTAAAATTTGTAAGTGTCTGCTTCAGATATTTTGTTACAGCAACAGAAAACAAACCATTGAGGGTTATTAATTAAATGTCTATTTACTCCTATGTCCTTTGAGCTAAGGGCATAACTTCTTTTGACCATCTCTCCAACTCGTTTGCCCTCTTACTTCTGATAACAGTTAAACAATAAGAAGCACCAGGAGGGGATCAGAAAGAAAGAGGAGAGAGAGAGAGAGAGAGAGAGAGAGAGAGAGAGTCTTTGCTGCCCCATTTCAAGCCCAGCCTTGGCCTTGGCCTTGACTGCATTTGTCTCCTCAAGTTCCTTGGATTCTTTAACTCTGGGGCTCCTGACCCAATGGTGCCATTTCCTCTCCTGCTAGACAAGTATGTAGCCAAAGCTTCCCACTGGCAGTGTCTCCTAAGCACATCCCTATAGGATGCAGATTAAACTCAAAGCATTGAGCGCTCTGCCTGTGTCTCATCACTAAACAATCTTCAGATAGTTAACCTTTGATGCCGACTCTCCCTGTCAGAGTGAACCCTGAAGCTTTGGGACACTCAACACTGAGCTACCTTGCAGTAACCACCCCAGTCCCAGCCCAAGAAGTGGCCAGTACATCTGAATGACGGGCCTATCAATCTCACAGACCTCAAATATTTTCAGAGTTATTTGGGCTCCTCATATTCACCCTAGGGATTGGACATCAGGTCAATTACAGACTGAAAACCTCATGACCCTGGTACCCAATGACTGTTTATCCTTTAGATCATACATTCTCTCAATAGGCATTTCCCAACCACCAGCAATGTGCTGCACTGCACTATGTACTGGGGACTCTTGAATCCCTCCTGACCTGGTAGGACAAAAAAAAAAAAAAAAAAAAAAAAAAAAAAAAAAAACAGATATGCCCACAGCTATACAGGATGGAGTGGCTGGGGGATGAGAGAGGCAGAAACAAGTCACTGCGGGAATCAGGATGACAAGGACATAGAGGTGAGACTGAGTGAGTTTTTTTGCCTTGTATATTATGTGGAAGTGGCTATATAAATCCATTAACTGTGCTGAATAGCTACTGACTAGTGTCTAACTAGAGGAGAATCAGAAACTGTCAGTGCACTGGCATGTGAGAGGTGCCTCCTACTGTACATTATCCACTGGGAAACATTATGCCATCATCTTCATACTGGGGTAGGGTAGAGCCTTGAAGGTTGGACAATTGCCTAGCGAATGTCAGGTACAGAGACTATTTCTCCAGCCTCTTCTGTATTCATATAAGACAGAAAACTGCTTCCATATAGTTCCAGGTAAGAAGAGGCTGAAGTATAATGCTCTAGATGAGCTATCTCTATCCCCAATAAAGTGTCATAGAGTATTACCCACTTCAAGCTGACCCTAAGCAGAGACTGTGAATATTTCCCAGTGTCTGCTGCCCATGGAGGCTACAGGTTGCTTCGGGTCACTCAGTAGATGGACGATGGGACTCCGAAGACTCGACTCTCCCAGGCCTCGCCCTGGTCTCCTCCTGGGCTCTGCCCCACCTCTGTCTCTTTCCTTCCTCACCGGGACTTGGCCTCTAGTGGCCTCAAGGGCGACCTCGACCACGGTGAGAAGCATGATGACAAAATGACAAAAACATTCTTGAGGAAATGAGGCTCTCTGCTCGGAGGCCACAGCGGTGTCAGAGTCACTCACTCTGCTGCCATGGAACCGTTCCAAGTGCTCCGGGCTGGTCCCCCTTCCTGTTTGGACTTCAAATTATTGTCCCCAGGGTGCAGAAGCTTTTGGGGGTCCATGGTCCTTGGTTTTTACACACCAGGATGGCTGCCCTGTGCAGAAGCAGGCTAGGGAAGAAGCCATGTTACCTTCCGAGAGCTGCCTCTGGCATAGCCTCTGCCACTTAAGACCAGGGCACAGGGGAAAACATGGCACTTTGCCAGGCCACTGGTTTCTTCTGTTTGAGGGGTTTTCCCAGCCTCCTGGCCTCATAGGAACAGGAGGACAGGCTGAAATAACATGCCTAAGTATGCACAGACCCACACCTGGGTCTTACTCCCAGCCCCATTTTGCAATACCACACTTTGCTTCGAAGTTGTCATAGTACCCAGCTGTGGTTGGCTGTTTCTAGCCAACCCACCTCCCACAGATCCTGCTATCACCACCGTCACATCAAACAAGTTCCTTTTAGTGAGGTGACTGCCTGCCTCAACTTTACCCTGGTGCATAGATGCATGCACACCTTCCCAAGCTCTGACAGGGGCTGGCCTTCCTTTTAGAGCTTCAGATGCCCCTAGAGCTAATGTCATGATAGTAACATGTGATTGCCGCCCAGTTATGCCCAGTGGATGACCCTCGTGAGTTCCATCTCTGTCTGAAAGGTACAGACTGAACGTTTGTGGCATCCCAGTGCTTGGGCCTTACCCCCAAACACAAAAGCCCAGTGTTTGCAGGTAGAGTCTAGCCTTCCATAGCTGCAACAGCCTTGAGGGCCTCCCTCATCAGCTGCATTGTCTCTCCCTCCAGAATCTTCCTGAGCCTGGGGTTCTTGAATTTCCCCTGCATAATAATAATAGCTGCAGCTACCTCCTAGTTGGTAACTAATGGCTTCTACTGCAGGCCTTACAGTCATGGCTCTTTTGCCCTGGTTGTTTTGATTGTTTTTGTCTAGTGTATATATGATTAGTTTTGTGTGTGTGTGTACATGCATGTGTGAATGCATGCTATGGCACATATGTGGAGGTCAGAGGACAACTTAAGAGAGTCAGCTCTCTGTATAACGTGAGGTCCTGGGATCAAACTCAGGTTATCAGGGTTAGCTGCAAGACCTGCTGAGCCATTTCACTGCCCCATCTTGATTTTTGAGACAGACTCTTTTATGAGTACCAAGGACTTAGCACATTGGTAGGCTGGTTGGCCACCAAGCCTCGGGAATTCTCCAGTTTCCTTGAGATGACAAGCCTGTGCCACCATACGTGACTTAGTACAGGTTCCGGAGAGCAAACTCACGTCCTTATGATTGTATGGCAAACACCTTGGCTGAGCCATCTTTCCCAGCCTTGGCTTACTATCTTATGAAAGCTGTATTTGTATTTTCTGCATGACAGATATATATTGAACTCAATGATTTGGGACACATGACCAAGCCCTGTAGTACCATGACCTCAGTTAAGGAAACAGACATATTAGTGCCTCTCAGAACCTCCTGAGGTTCTTTCATAGCTGATGGTTGAGTGCTTTATAGTAGTAAGAATGCTGAACGGGAGACTCAGCTCTGCCAATAGGTCCTTCTCAACCCAGGTGCCTGCTGACCATAGTCCCTGAGACATGGGGACCATGAGATTTCTAATCCCTGTCACTTTCTGGAAAAAGGCCCTTATCAGTCTGGGCATGCTGACTTTTGGTGTCTTGTTCCATATTTTCTCTTGTGGGTGGTGAGTGGCTGACTCTTCAAGCCTCCTTATGTGATGCTTGCCTGAGGTGGCTATCTCCTCCCTACTGGCTTTCCCTGCCCTGTAGGTTTCTGAGAGTGACTGGGAGATGCTATAGCCTGGAACATCACCTAGAGATGATTCTCTGGCCATTTCTCCTTATCCTGCAGGCTAGAGAGGTTTCAACACCAGGTTCATAGCCTGTTTCTGGACTTCTACATGTGCTAAGTGATAGATGGGATGGGGTCTCTGTTGTTGATTCCTGGCACAGATGCCCAAGCTCAACAAAGTATCAATGTTCAATGCTGTTAGCCTGAGTTTTGATGACTGCTCCAATGTCTTTAAAAAACCCTGTCAAGTTCTGTGTGTGCTCACGAGAGAGAGAGAGAGAGAGAGAGAGAGAGAGAGAGAGAGAGAGAGTGTGTTCGTTACATACTCCTGTGTGTATGTAGTGTCTTTGTGAGCCTGTGTATGTGTGTGGAGACTAATGGACAACCTCAAGATTCTTTCTTCAATTCTTATTCATCTGTCTTTGGTTTTTGAGACAGCATCTCTCACTTACCTGGAACTCACCAAGTAGACTAGGTTGTTCAGCAAGCCCCCTGTCTCTCCTGTCTCTACCTCTCCAGTGCTGGGATTATAAGTGAACACCATTATACGTTTTATGCATTATACCAGGCTGCTCCCCACTTCTCTCTTCTTTTGCATAGGTTCATGCTTACAAGGCAAGTACTTACCTATTGCCCTGGCTGTTACTAAATGCTCAGTTCTGCCTCTTACCTCAGGGCTAACTGCCCGCTCCCAAATCCACCCATTCCATCCTCCCCAACTTCCCCCTATTCTTTATTATTGATGTTTTCATCTGGATGTCCTTGCAACTATTCACTGGCCCATAGGTTCATACACATTCCGACCTTCCATGGCTCCCTCAGCCCTGGCAGCTACAGGATGTCTTCTTTAGCTGTTCACACACACAGTGAGCCACAGTCAGGTGCCATCACTACTCTTTCTGCTTTCTCTGCTGGTTGCAACCGCTTTCTCAGCCCTCCCCACTGTATGGATCCCTCCCTCCTCTCAGCCCTCCCCACTGTATGGATCCCTCAGCATCACTTACTCCACTCACATTTGTCGGACACCTCAGTATGCCAAGTCCAGGGCGCGAGCGCGCACACACACACACACACACACACACACACACACACACACACACACTCGCTTCCTGCCTTTGAAGAGCCCAAGCCATACTGTGCATCTCACTGTCTTTTAAGCCCCCTAAGTAGATGCCAGGCCTGTGGCTGGCTTCCCCTCCAGATAAGCTGTCTAGAGAATATTGGCACGTCTGGTGGGGTGGAGGGCAGGAAGATGTTCCGACACTGGTCTTTGTTTTGCTTTTCGGCAGTTTCCAGGGATTCTCCTTCCTGTGCCAGTATCAAGCCTTTTCCTGTCTGAGGCGTCTTTTCCTTGCTTGTCCTAGATTCAATCTTCCCTTCTCAACAGTTGGGAGCCTCTTCCTAGTAGCTGCAGATGAAATCGTATACCATCGGGTCCTCTGGTCACCCTGAGCTTTCTCTAGTGTTCCCTCTGCTCTATGCTCCCCTCTTCCTAATTTGAGCCCTGGATCTTTGGAGGGATCTGTAGGATCAGAGGTCCAGAATGCCACCTTATCTGCAGTGAGTGTAGGAAAGAAAGGGCATTCTTATGTTTTTACAGTTTCCCACATCCTTGTGACAGAAGTCAAGAATACAATCCAGGACTGCTGTCTTTGGTATTTCTCCAGACTCATTCCGGGAGACTGTGTGCAGGCCTTTCCCAGACGATCCCTGGATAACTCCAGAATTCTTTAGTTCAGCACCCACCTTGCGGTGGTTGAGGTCATAGAACTATGGAGGAGCCAAGCAGATGCTAGCCAGCTCCAGGCAGAGCCAAGCTGAGCCAGGAAGCAGTAGGTCCCTCAAGTCTCAACCCAGGTGCAGGAGCTGCCTCTTTCTCCCTGGGTGGTCGAGTCCACAAGGTGGGTGTCTGCTCCTCCACCCTATGTCTCCTTTCTGTTTGGCCAGTGTCTGATACACAGGAGCCAATCCGTGTTTGTGGCAGGCTGCTCCTGTTTGGGAGTCCCACATCTACTCTCACCTGGTCACTCCACCAGGAACTACAAACTCTGAGTGTCAAGGAATACCCATTCTGCCACATAGACCTGGTCTTCTTCCCCCCGGAACTCTCACCAGCTTGGCTTTGGGAAAATATCCTGCACTGAGTGGCCTTTCTTAAAAGGCAGTTCATCCTGGCTCTAATCCAATTGCTTTGTTTTAAAGATGTATTTAATTCATGTGTATGTATCTGTGTCTGGGTGTCCTCAGAGACCAGAACAGAGCTTAAGGTCCCCTGGACCTAGAGTTACAGGCAGTTGTAAAGTGCCTGGTATGGGTGCTTTAAACTGCACTCTGGTCCTTTGGAAAAGCACTGAGTGCTCTTAACCTCTGAGCCATTCCTCCAGCCCAAAGCCCACTTAATGTTTTTTAAAGTTGTATTTGTTATTAGCGTGTAGAAGGAAGCACGTGTATACCACGGAATATGTATGGAGGTCAGAGGACAACTTTTGAGAGTTGATTTTCTACTATGAGCTCTAGGGATTGATCTCAGCTTGTGGGGCAAGCACTTACGCACTAGGCCACCTCACAAGTCCTACTTACTTTTTAGCTATGTAAGTATAAGGACTTTCTTGGTGTCTCAAAATGGCCTTGAACTCATCATCTCCCAAGCTCTAGGATCATGGATGTGTGACATCACCGCCACACAGCCTCTCCTTTTAAAATTCAATTTAAAAACATTTTGTAATTTTATTTATTTATTTATTTATTTATTTATTTATTTATTTATTTATTTATATGTGTACACTGCAGCTGTCTTCAGACACACCAGAAAAAAGGCATTGGATCCCATTACGAATGGTTGTGAGTCACCATGTGGTTGCTGGGAATTGAACTCAGGACCTCTGGAAAAGCAGTCAGTGCTCTTAACTGCTGAGTCATCTCTCTAGCCCTGCATTTTATAACTCTTAATTGTTGTAAAATATGCAAAAGTTAAAGGTTACTGTTTAGCCCACTCAAGTGCTTAGTTCAGTGGTACAAAGCCCGCTTATGTTCTTGTGCAAGCCATCTCTACCATCATTCCTGGAAGCCGTTTCGTTTTCCAAACTGAAACTTTATACCATTAAATGTAGACTCCTCATTCCTCATCTCCTCCATGGCTGTAGCCCTCATCCCACCCTCCGTCTCCAAGCACTGCTTCAAAGTGGAGTCTCATTGCTTCAAAGTGGAGTCTCACAGCTCTCATCTGGCTGGGACTGGCTTATTTCACTTAGCACAGGGCTCATGTAGGTCACAGAAGAGTGATTATTTTCAAAGCTCACGAATAATTCCATTCTGTGGACAGAGCATGTGGCGTTTATCCATCCATCTGTGAATGGGTACTCGCGTGGTTTCCAGTTTCTGTCTCCTGTGAATAGACCTCTCTGCACATTACTGCACACGTCTCTTTCGGATCCTGCTTCCAGCTGCTCTGGGTACATCACATGTGGGATTTCTGGGTTCTGTGCTAATTCTTCAGTTAATTTAGTGGTCCTCGGCCACACTGCTTTGTTAGGGTCTGCACTGCTTCGTATTCCCTAATGGAATAGCGGAATGATTCCATAAAGTGTTCACTGTACTTGGTCATCGTCAGCCTTCAGCACAAAGACACTCCCCACATGCATTTCAGAATCCCTGAAATTTAGATGCAGCTTGTTATTAATATGACATCCTAGCTCACCAAGAATTCTTTCTTTTCTAAGGGATCATAAAATTCTGTCAATCTCCTTGTAACTATAATGGAGTTGAGACACTGGAAGACTGCGCTAAAATGATCAAATGGCCCCTTATGTCTTATTCAGACCCTTGAAGCAATGGGGACCCCAAGTAGGACTTAGTTTTCTGATGAGTGATGGTCTGTGGCTCTAGCTGCCTCTGGGAGCCAAGTGGCCTGTTACCTACAGCTTCCAGCATCTGTGCATAAACCCATTAGCTGTTCGGTTCTGCATAATGTCCCTCCCTCCTGTCTACCCCCTTTCGTTCAGGCAGTGAGGCCATTGTCTCTCACGCCTGCCTGATGATTTCTCTCACCCTATTTACCCTGTTCCTGAATCCATCTCTCTCGCTTGTTGTTTGCTGGCCTCCAGCCCCTTCCCAAGCTGAGCCCTGTCTCTAGCCAGTTAAACTGTTTCCTCCCCCAGGCCCTCGGACCCACCCAGCCCAATTCTTCCATTGGCCTGTTACCTTTTTGAGTATTTCCTGTGGTTTCTATTTTTTCTCCCTTAATCTGTTTTTCTCCGATCCACCTCTCTACGCCCCCAAACTGGAAGCCTCTGCTTTCTGTCCACTTCCGCTGAAATCCCCGCACCCTTCCGCCCTCTCCATCCTTCCTGACTCCACCCCTCCAGGCAGACTCAGTGTCCTCTGGCCCTGGGTTTCCCTGGAATACTTCATCACCAGTGGTGGGGCCACACAGACTCTGTGCTACCAAGATCATCTGCTACAGATTTCCAGCAAGACACTGACTCCCAGGTGGCTCTCTCTCCACCCCTTGGGGCTCCAAGAGCGTAGAAAACTGAGGAAGAGGCCCATGCCCCCCCATAATCAACTGGACTCTGCATTGCCTGTGGGACCCCACCATTTCCCTGGAGGGTCTCTATACTAGTTGCACCTATGTGACTACTAACTGGGAGGACAGGGGTGCTGGGAACCACAGTCTTACCATCTGTCACCCCTGGACCTTCATGTGAATGCAGATGTTAGGAAAGTGGTCTTCTCTGTGCTGAACTAGAAAGAACTTCTCTAGTTTCGTAGTTGTGGGTTCCTTGTCTGTGTTACTAGAAGAGGATCCCACAGGAATAGGGCATCCTGACTGGACCAGCCAGGCCAGTGAAGAAGGGTAATACTTCTCAAGGCTCCTGCTAAGAGGGACGAAAAAGACCCCAAAAGGATGGGAAGTTAAGATGCACCGTGCTGTGTTGGCCAGTGGCTGATCCTTTGCCTCACCTGTGAAGATCTGCCGGTAGGAGAGGGGACTCACACCTGTGGTGCACGAGGCAGCTAGAAGACCTAACAGGGGCCTTAACCCACCTTGCAGCCTAAGCTCTTTCCTATTTAGCTGTAGTTTCTGTGTCCATTGAAATATGTGTGTTTCCTGCTGCTGCTGCTGCTGCTCTTTGGCTAACCAACACCATATGTAAGGCTGGAATGCCATGACATATACCCCAACTCAGACTCATCAAGCGAGAGCTCCTGGATCTTGTTACTCAAAAGTCCACATTCAAGGACCATTTGAGTCCTTCACATTCAAAGCTACTTGCTGTTTTCTCCCATTCATTCATTCATTCATTCATTCATTCATTCATTCATTCATTCTTGTATTCACCTAGGATATCACAACATCTGCTATCTTGTGCTATACACTGGGTTAGGGGAGCACAAAGACTATTCATCATAGTGTGTCTACTGGACACATAAGAGTGTGCAGGCCTTGTAGGTGGGTGTCACAGCATTTTAGTCTTTGTGTTCCTGTAACCCAATATACACAGGCTAGAATAGAAGATGTTCAGTAATCTCTGACGAATATGACCGAGCAAACAGCCAGGCGACACCAGAGAGACTTGAAGGGGGAAGGACTCAAAAGATTTGCCATATTTCTTCAAAGAGAAGGCTCGTCCTTGTTTTGTTCCTGTGGCTGTAAGTTCCACGTGATAGTGACTCCCACAGACCTGACAGTGCACCTTCCCTCACAGTGTCGACAAGGATCGGTGCAAACTCTTCCAGTGATACCTTCCATGGTCTCCCCTTCATAGACCCCAGCTGGGCAGGTCTGCTCCTCCAACTCCTTCTCCTGGGGCTGAGATTCCTTCTAAAGTGTGTATATGGGCACACATACGTAATGTGTGTGTGTGTGTGCCCATAAAAGTATGCTTGAGTGTGTCTGAGGGTATCAATGGCATACTGAGTCTGTATGTATGGATAGTGTGAGAGGATGTATGCTGCCAAACATGTCTATGCAGTGCCCTGCAGAGCACTGTCACACACCAGTGCAGGACATTTGCTGGGAGAATTGGGAATTGCCAGCTCTGATTTGCAATTTAGAATCCTGCAAGTCACGAAGCCTATTTAATGATCAGAAATTCTAGTCCATAGAATATTCTAGAAAGATGTCAGAATCATGGGGATGTCAGGCCCTTGGGTTGTGATGTTGCACTTCTGCCTGGGGCCTGGAGGAGCCAAGAAGGTCTTTGCTTAGACCTTTGCCTTTCCTTGAGTGTCCTACTGAACTGTTGTCTCCTCTGGCCTCCTGTGCACAAGCAGGGTTACAGGGGCAGGAGTCTTATCTCCTGGGGATGCAGGAGGACATGGTGATATTGGGCATCACCAATGCTGAAGACATAACGGTACTGGGGACAGGGTGATACTAAGGGATCCAGTGGTGCTGGGGACATGATGCTCTCAGGGACATGGTTATGTTGGAGGATACAGAGGTGCTGTGATAGTGACGTTGGAGAACATGCCCACTGAAGGGTATGATCATATTTGATATAGAGTGAACCTCTGGGTCATACTGACATTGTGGGGCATGGTAGACATGATGATTCTAGTAGATATGGTGAGTCTAGGGACATAGTGATGTGGTAGACCTGCTGGTACTAGAGACCCGATAATTGCCCGAGAACACGGTGGTGCTGGGGACACCATATCACTTCCTTTCTCTCTGGGTTCACCAGCAAAGGCTGTAGTTGTGAGTTAAAATAAACATCAAGAGGTACAAATTGCCCCCAATGGACAGGCTCGAGAGGGAGAAATAACTGTGTCTGGAGCTGTAGTGACACTGGCTGGAGAGCTATTGAGAACAGCTTGTGGGGATTAGAGGGGAGGAAGGAGGTTGCATGAGCTAATTATACATCTGCCCAGAGATGAGAGGATTACAAGGCTCTTTTGTGCCCCATGGTTTTAAAAAGGAAAGACGAGTCCCTTTCTGTCCAACAAATGGGGCTACATAAGGAGTGGAGCCAACGGTGTTAGAGGTGTGGCCTTGGGAGCCACCCATGTTACCAGGAGTGTCCATTGTGTCTCTGAGCACTCTCTGAGTGAAAAAATCATCCTCTAACCTCATTGGCTGAGGGCTTAGATAATTGACAGGTCCAGCTCTCAGCAGGAAGCTCTATGAGGGTCAGGGTTCCCCAGCAGGAAGCTCTCTATGTAAGAAGAGTGCAAGTTCTGCTTCCCAGGTGGAATAGGCTGAGAAAGGCACTGGCCAGGAGGGAGAAGCTGGAGACGCTATGCTAACAATGGTGGTTGCTAGCACAATGGGGACTTGGAAAGGGCACAACAAAGAGGACAGTCACAGTGGGCACAGGAGGTCACCTGACTGGAGGACCTTAGAGTAATTCTGTGAGAAGAGGCAGGGACAGGGGACACATTTTTTTTTTTTTTTTTTGGTTTTGTTTTGTTTTGTTTTCTGCACATGCGAGGGAGCTCAGGAAGGTTTGGGAACACAAGAAAAAGCCAGGTTTCAGAGCAACCTGGCTGCCACAGGCAGAGAGGAGTACCTGTGACCAGAGAGGTACATGGAAGGTTTTGCAAGAGTCCTATGGGATGTAAAAGGGCTGCACACCATGGAGTAGTGGGAGCGGAGATGGTCAGTGGGGACAGGGCTGTGCCTCGGTCTCTCCTGCTGGTGGCAGCAAGCGATGATAGCCATGCATGGGGCTCATCATCCATCTTGAAAAGGCTTGAGAGGGGTGTTAGAGATAGCTTTTAAGAGTTGTGGTTTTTAAAACATTTCATTTAGTGTGTGTGTGTGTGTGTGTGTGTGTGTGTGTGTGTGTGTGTGTGTATACCCATGGAGGTCAGAAAATAACTTACAGGAGTAGGTTTTTCTCCACCACGTGGGTCCCAGAGATCAATCAGGCCTGGCAGCAAATATCTTTACTCACAGAGCCATCTTGCTGAGCCCCATAACTTATTTTTAATATCAAATCAAACAACAGTCTAGAGAGGAAGACACAGGATATGAAGTGATGTGTCCTGCTTTCAATTATATAGACAAGAGTCTCCTTGTCTGAGGCCCTGTCCCTAGAGAGTTTGGGGCCAGGGCTTTAACTCTAGCCCTCTACCTGACAGCTGGAGGAACAGAGAGACAGGGATCTCCTGGGTACATGGGGAGACCACAGGAGAGGGACTCCTTCTGCCCAGAGCTCTTGACTCCATGTCTAGCATTCTACCTCTGAACGTCCATCTTTATTCACTACCTATATATTTTAGAAGAGAAAACAAGAGGGCATTCAGGGGATGCCAGTTTGGCAGAAGATGGCAAGGAAAACAGTTAGAGAAAAGGAGAGAATAAAGACTTTTGACCCTTGCTCTCTGTCAAGCGCTTTGGATATATAAATTCATTTGCTTACCATAACCACTATCCAGACTGACTAAGCTGAATTCTATAGACATTCTAAGTCATTGCCTTCCTGGGTCACATAAATAGCAAGTGGTGGAGGTGGGGTGGGCACTCAGATCTCCCCAATGCTAAATATTTGTCTTTTAACCCAGATGGATCAGACTCTCCCTACATAGCTGGTTGGAACTAATTTGAGGTGTCAGGAAGCACCTTCATAAGGAAGGGAGGAGAGTAGGTAGTCCTAATCTGTGAGTTACCATCTGAGTCTCTTTTCCTTTGTCTGTTAGAGCTGTCTGGGCCCCCACATCATGAACAGCACCCCAGGAGACATGAGGGATGCTCCTGCACCAAGCCATCGGCACTGTCTCCTGCCCTCCGTGGCTCATACCCCCTCCGTTACTGAGGTGACACCGGCCAAGAAGATAACCTTCCTCAAGCGAGGAGATCCCCAGTTTGCTGGGGTTCGCCTGGCTGTACACCAGCGCACCTTCAAGACCTTCAGCGCCCTAATGGATGAGCTGTCTCAGCGCATGCCTCTTTCCTTTGGGGTGCGTTCTGTCACCACACCCCGGGGCTTGCATGGCCTCAGTGCCCTGGAGCAGCTGCAAGATGGGGGCTGCTACCTCTGCTCTGATAGGAAGCCCCCCAAAACTCCCAGAGAGCCGGGCCGGCTTCCACGGAAAAGCCCCTCTGCTGGGCAGTCACAGGTTTTCCAAGGTGGGCATGAAACTCCAGAAACATCCTATTCCTGGAAAGGTCCCATGGCCCCGAGGAGGATGACACTGGTGAAGAACGGGGACCCTAGACGCCAGCAAACAGTGGTTCTCAGTCACAAGAACACCAGGAATCTGGCAGCCTTCCTCAGCAAAGCCTCCGAGCTTCTGCGCTTTCCAGTCAAGCAGGTGTACACGATGCGGGGGAAGAAGGTAGGCTGCGGGGAATGTATTTCCTTTGCACCCTGGGTCAAAATACATAGACGGATGAGCCAGGCAGCCTTGATTTCCCACTGCTAATTAAAGGCGAAGGATGAGTGTGGAGACACGAGGTCAGATCTGTTCATCAAACAGCAACCATCAGACTTTGGGAAACGGCTCAATTGGTAGAGTGCTAGCCATGCCAGCAAGAGAACCTGAGCCAGGCGCGTGCACACACACACACACACACACACACACACACACACACGCATGCATGCATGTATGCATATGCACGCATACATGCTTGCACACGCACAAGCATATGCACACACATACTCTTGCGTACACACATGGCCACCCCATTCATAGCTCCCATCTAGTAAGCACTTAGTACACAGCAGGCCCTGAGCCTTACGCATGTTCCTCATTTGTTATGCAGTCCTCTCAACAGGCCATTTCCATCCGAGTTTAGTGCAAGAAATAGATCACCCAAGGAACCTTGAGCACCGAGAGATTTAATGCAGGGCATTAGGAGCCAGGTCTAGAAAGCCGAAGTGTGTGATCGGGGCTGGGTCTACAGAGAGGCCTTACCATGTCCTGCAGGTAGCACAGAGCAGCTGGAGGCAAGGGAATTACACGTTTGAGTCCGGCCTGGGCTACACAGAGAATTCTAGGTTAGTCTCAAAAAAAAAAAAAAAAAAAAAGAAAGCAAAAATGTCATATTTACTATCTGCCAAAGCCACATTGTCTCTGTGCTGTCTGTCTGCTAGTGAGAATGAATGACTCTCATCCCCAGGAGTCTGTTCATACGAAGGCAGCAGCTCGCATCACTTACCTTGGAAATGCATATCACATTTTGTAGGAAAACAGTTCAGCCTCATAAAGGGGTGCTTCCCAGCTGGTTCCCACATGGAATCTTGCAGAGAATATCCATTCCACTACTCCACATTATGTGTATGATAGAGTATGTAGCCACAAAGTGATTTCTTACTGTTTTGTTTTGGAATAGAGTCTCACTATGTATCCTGGCTGACCTGAAACTTGCTATGTATTCCCGGATGACCCGGAACTCATAGATATCCACCTGTGTCTGCCTCTTGAGTGCTGGGATTGAAGGTGTACACCACCATACCCAGATACATAGCAAATTCTTGGTGTTGGCCCACTATCTTGCATCTTCTGCTGTGAAGGCAGCCACCTCCCTGGCTTACAGCAGTGATAAGTAGGTATTCTGTAAGTCCACAATGGTCATATTGAAAAGAGGAAGGGCAAGGCCCACCTTTAACCAAACCAAAGTCAATTCCATTCCAGTGAATAGGAACCGCTTCAACAGACGCCCTCACTGCATAACAGCAGCCTGGACAAAGAGGTTCAATTTTCTTAGCTTCTCACCAGGTGGGTCTGGCTGAGTCCCCTAGGGTGTGCAAAACACAAGCCTTAGTCAGGTGTGAGTCTCCCAAGGAACTTCCTCTGAAAAGACACAGGCCAGCTGTGCCTGAAGGAATGGCGTTGGCATTGCTATTCACTGATTGGGCCAATCTGCCCATGTGATAATCACCTTCTCGTGATCACTTACCAATGGCAAGTATGTCTTCACCCAGTAGCCAGTGGTGGGGGAGCCTCTGGGAGCTGCTTCTCTAGAGCTCCTTGGCAGTAGCCTTCCAATCTTGGTCCTTCTGAGTCCCTCACTCTCAAGTGGAATGCCTAGACACTACACAGCCATTGTTCCCTCAATAACAAGGACTGTCTTTAACCAAAACAAAGTCTATTCCATTCCAAATCCATCATCTCCTGAACACCCCTCCACACCCTTCATGGACTCTGAGTGGGGCTGTAATGGAAGAATCTCTGGCACTCCACTGCCTTCCCAGCATTTGGTGCTGTGGTTGAGAGATGGAATAGAGATCTACCTGAAGAATAAATCCACCTCCAAGAACCGGGCCGGTTGATATGGAGCACAGCACAGTTGTGTGTGGTCAGCGAAGAGTATGTGTCCTCTGGATAAATACTAATGGGCATGATGGCTGGCTTGTGTGCTAGGTTTTGCAAGAAACTGACTTCCACTTTTCTTCACCATGGGTCATGAGGTCCTGAAGTTCTGCCTCCTCGCATCTGATGCTGTCATTGTTTTGTGGTTTGGTCATTCTAAGAGTTTCATGGTGGTGGTGGTAGGGGTATCTCTTTGTTCTTGAACACAGCCTTCTAATTTGAAATTATTCAAAAGGACACATTCTTTAGAGGTCCTGATACTGTACACTGCCATTCATGCCTGTAACACGGGCCTTTAGATATACAGGGCCTCTGGGGCCAGGGAAATACTGACAAGTATGTCTTCACCCACTAGCAAGTTGTCAGGGAGCCTTTGAGAGCCGCTTCTCTAGAGTTCCTTGCAGGAAGCCCTCCAATCTCGGGCTTTCTGAGCCCCTCATTCTCAAGTAGAATGCCTAGCCACTCCATAGCCATTGTACTCTAAGAGTAAAGTCCTATTTACTGGAGTGATGGGTCCTGAGCCAGGAGTAGGCAGAAACATGTCCACCTGCTGGCAGGTCTAAGGAAAGGGTAGAATTTGAGAATAGAGAGGCTCCCTGGGAGAGCTGTGCTCTGTCCCTGTTCATTTACTCACGTGGAGGCAACTGGTTTGAATTATACTGGAAAGTTGTCAAATACTGGAGAGGACTCCACCAGGGCAAAGGATAAGGCAAAGAATCAGATCTCCAAATGGAGGCATTGAACGTTCCGCTGCAAGCACATTACAAAACATATTCTAGAAGGTAGACGTGTACTCAGGAATGCAGCCTAACACTTCCAACCTCTTTTCTATCCAGAGTATCCCGTAGTCAGACTCTCAGCTGGTGGAAACCGAGAAGGAAATCTTCTTGAAGGCAGTGGGTTCTCAGCCCCTGGCTTGTGATAAAGGCGTGGGATGTGGGAACCCAGAATGGTACATGTAAGAGTTAAGAAGGGCTGAGGAGATAGATCTTCCTTCCCGGGCCTTTCAGAGCAGAGGGGCTCTGCAGGCCGGGCTCCCAACTCTGTGATAACCTCTTCCAGGTGGACTCTCTGCAGACACTCCTGGATGGCCCCTCCGTGCTGGTATGTGCTGGGAACGAGGCCTTCAGACGTCTGGAGATGGAAAATGACAGAGGGAATAGGACCAGAATGTTATCTGGTGTGACTGCGAGGAGTGAACGTGGTGAGTGAGTTCTGGGGCTTCCCAAGTTCTTTAAATGGGACAGCGGCTCCACCAGATTGGTAGTCATCAGTCCCAGCCCCACAGAAAAGGTGCTTTGGCCCGGTTCCTTGCTCGTTCAGCTATGCTGGGTCTCTCTTGCTTCTTTCTCCTTCTGTCTGCTTTAACTGAGCAGAGCATTGCTGGGGACACCCGGGAGCAGTGTGGATTTTAACCCAGAGAAATTTGAGCTTAAGTTTTTTAGGGTCAAATAACCATTAAGATTCCCAGTGGGCATGTCGTCGCAGAGGTTGTGAGCTCTGTTGAGCAGAGCATTTAAGTCCTTCAGAGACATGGCTGCCTTAGGCATCAGTGGTGGTCTACAGCAAGTTACAATGATTAAAACATGCCACGATCACGGGCCATCCATCCACATCAAAAAGTCCACATTAAGCCAGAGTCTAGGCTTCATTATTAAAATATGTTATTTTGAGGGCACGGTTTGCAAATGCAGAATAAAATTACAGCAAAACTCCTGAACTGATAATAGGAAGACCTTGACGAATAAACAAATGGCTCTCCTCTGTGCGACTCCATTAAGAAAATGACCAAAGACAATGGTTGGGCCCATGACAGAAGAGCTGCCAGGCTTGCTTGATGCTTTCTCCTGTCCAGATGTGTTCAAGAGGTCTGTCCTTCTGGACCCAGATGTATCCTACTAAGTTTAGCTCAGGAGATGAAATGAGATACAGCCAGGACCCCACTTTTCTCTAAGGCTACTCTCTACCCCATGAGGCACCCACTCTAGTTTTCTACCTTGGGCACAGGCTAGATGCTCAGCAACTGATGCTGTATATTTAGACCTCTCCTAGAAATCTTTCTTCAGCCCAAGAACCTGGCCATTGTGAGGGAGATGGGTCACCAGGAATCAGCACATCAGTTTACAGCTCATGATCAGATCACGGGCAGCAGCCTTAGCTTGCCTCCTGTCCCAGGCTAATGAATTCCCACTGTGTGGCTCCACCCACCATGCCACCCTCTCTCCAGACATTGCTTGTGCTGGTGCCTATCCAGCAAGCATCGCTATGCACTGAAGGATCTGTGCAAGAAGCTCCCTGCGGCAAACGCTGCGTGCATGGCCCCACAATGAAGCCATGCAAGTCAGTCTCAGACCCAGAAATAGCGGGGGAGTTGGTGGCTTCGGGTGGGATTCAGCCTCAGTTCTTCTCAGTTCTTCTGTGTCACCCACGGGTCCTTCTAGAGTGGCTCCGCCCTTGTCTCTCAGAGTCCCCGTCCTCCCCAGTAGCTCACTGCTTTGTTCTCTTCTCTCTTGCTCCACTGTGTGACAGGTTGCTGGGGACCAAACGCCAAGCAGAGTGTCATACACTCGAGGGGCAGGTCTGGCGGCAAGCTGCAGCAGGTCTCCTTGACGTCAGAGAGGTCTGGTCTCAGTGGCCATCCTGCATCTGGTCATCAAGCCTGGGCAGGCCCTGCTTTGGACAGGCGCCCTCAGGACACACCTGTCCCACCTGGTTCCTTGGTGGCTGCTGATGATGTGGAGAAGAAGGTCTGCATGAATGAGGACGGCAGTCTGTCCGTGGAGATGAAAGTCCGCTTCCAACTTCTGGGCGAGGACACCCTGCGGTGGTCCCAGAGGGTGGGACAGGCCAGTGTCTTCACAGCAGCCAGTGGAGAGGGTCAGGACCCGAGGGAGGCTGACAGGTTTTGTTTCAGACAGGAGGGCTACCCTTGGGGCATCTTAAAGCCTGGGGCACAGGGACTGGGTCCCTATGATGGAGGATGTCAAGGAGCCTTTGATGTGGGCCAACAGTCACGGCCCAGCTATGACATATGGAGGAACCCCCTGACCACCCCTGAGTGCACAGGGCCAACCCCTCGAAGGAGATGGGGTCTGGCTAAACTCTCTGGATGCAAGAGCCACTGGAGACAGGAAGCCAATCATAGGAAAGGGCATAACATGGATAATGCCAGCCCAGTCTCAACTCCCAGACACCCTAGAAGTGTCCAGCCAGGCTCCTGCTGTCCTTGGACTCCAGACGGCGATACAGGCAGTGACACCTTGCATCCAATCTCCTCAGCTTCTTCCCACAGTGAGACTGACCTGGAATCTGGTGAGGGCCCCTACCTAGAGGACACAGGACCCCATGGCTCGAGACCTGAGACCCAAAGTATAGAGAGGGCCCTGTCTGATACTTCGGTCAGTGCCGAGTCTCCTGAGGAGTCTAGTGAGGGTGGTGGTCAGCGCCACAGAGGCTCAAGTCAGGTAAGGGTCATGGCTTCCCAGGAGCAAGTCACCAAGGGTGACAACCTCTGCATTTCCACCCAGAGTCACCTACCTTTGAACCACTCGGGTCTTCAGACAGAGAAGTGTAGACGGGGCACCAGGGGCAGGGAGGTCAGAGGTGAGCCTGTACTGGTCCCAGGCCATTCTGGCTCTCAGGACGCACAGAGAGATGCTCTCCCAGCTCCTGCCCGTGCCCCAGCCCAACAGAGGCAAAGAAAGCAGAAGAGGCCAGCTGGTGTTGTGTGCTTGCCCAGTGTCCCTGTCCCTTACCAAGTGGCTCAGAAAGGTCATGCCAGGCAGGGTCACTATTGCAGGGACACTCAATCCTCACTGGACACAGTCTTGCAAACGCCAATGCCTCAGGAAAGAGAACAAGCCTGTCCGGGAAGTCCAGCACCCCAATCTCCTTCAAACTCACCCAGTGCTGAGAATCAGGCCTCTGAGGATCTGAGATCCCCATTCTCTAGTTCTCTTGATTTTCAGGAACCGCAAGCCACCAGCAAAGCCACCACCATCGCCTTGAGTGGCTCAGACTGTGTTCGTCACAGCACTCTCTCTGTGGAGCCAGCGGGGGACACCAAGTGCCAGGCTCACTCATCAACTCCCACACCTACCCACAGAGGAGAGGTTGGTTGTCTGTGGGACAAGGCAGGGACCACCTCCGAGCCTTTCTCATCCTCTGTGCTACTGGACAGGTGCCCTGAGGCAGAAGATCCAAGAACCTACCACGATTGCTGCTGCTTACAGGCTGCACCGGCTTGTCCCCTCGCAGCCCCTAGTGGTCAGATTCAAGCCTCCTCCGTCTCTGAGGCCTGCTTAGGGGGCAGTAGTTTCTGCCCAACTCCACCCAAGGAGCAAACATGCTCTGGGAGGAAGCCTGCAAGCAACAGCAGTACCAGCAGTGATCACAGTCGAGCTGATGGCTTTGCTGGGCCCAGGAGGACTCTGCTGGGGAAGTCCCCCAGCATCAGGGGAAGCCTTGAAGAGAGGGAAGCGGGTGGTGGTGTGACACCGAGTTCTCTGCCTTACGCCTCTCCAGATGCTGTGGTTCGTGAGTGGCTAGGCAACATCCCAGAAAAGCCGGTACTCATGACATATGAGATGGCAGACGAGAACACAGAGGTGCCCAGTGATGGCCCAGAAGGTCCCAAGGGGGACTTGGGTGATAGCTGCTCTTTGAAAGTCCTGGAGGAACTGACTCAGGCCAGACAGCAACCCCCGGAAGGGGCTACTGATGAACACCCAGAGCCAGAGGGAGTCCTCTCAGGACCTGCCTCTGTGTGCTGCAAACTGGGAGGTGATTTGCATCCAGATGCAACATCAGGTGAAAGTTTCAAGGCTCCTGTAGAAGCTGGAATAGGAGACGGGACCAGAGTGGACCATGATGTGAGCCTATGTGCACTCCCCACCAGGGTCGCAGCCTCTACACAGATCATGAAGGCCCTGCTGGGCTCCAAGCCAGGCCGGCCCAGCAGTCTACCAGAGGTCTCTAGCACAGTAGCCCAGAGGCTCAGTAGCTCTGCTGGGGCCTTCATTGCCTGCCTTGCCAGGCTCCATTTCTTTGATGAGGGTCTGGGGCTTCTGGATGGCAAAGTGAGGCTTGAGGAGTCCCCTAAGTACCGGGAGATGCTGAGACTCTCCCAGACCCTGTGGCCTGGGAGTGAGCTTTGGCAAGACCAGCTGGACTTTAGCCTCAGGAAGCTCACTTCGCACCAGGCTCTGCTGGGGACTGAGGACTTTACGCCCACCTCCTCCTCCGGCGTGGATGTGAGCAGTGGTTCTGCAGGCTCAGGGGAGGGCAGTGTGCCCTGTGTCACGGATAACACCCTGGCTCCTGAGAAGAGAGATTTGCCCTCCAGTATCCCCTCTCAAAGACCCGATTCCAGGAACCAGGGGTACCCAGAGCTAGTGAGTCATTCCACAGTCTCATCTGTCTCCCAGGTGAGGGCTTGTGACACTGGCAGGGAGGAGGCAGGTAAAGGAGGCGGGAAGCAGATATGGAGCAGGGCTCCAGAACAATCGGTCCACAGCACGACGGTGGAAGGTGATGTGCTGTTGGAAGAAACAGAAGGGAGAGTAAGAGAAAGGCTACAGGAAAATAGTGTCCATGGAAAGGGGCTTCCAGAAGAAGGGGCTAAGGTCTGCAGTCAGGAAATGCTTGCAGCTGGCTCTCAGGATGGGGCAGGTTCACCAGAAGATACCAGAGTGCCAACAGATGAAGCAGGAACGGATGCAACCTCTGGAGGACTGTGGCCCCTAGATAGAAGAGAGGAACCCACAGAGTCCCTTCAGCATTTTAGCGAGAGCAACTCAAGTGTTCATGAACATCAAAGCTCTCACACACTGGAGCTGGCATTGGAAGAGATGTCCAGACTGGATGCAAGGGGCTTCAAGCAAGCCTGCATCAAGGCCAGCTCAGGAACCAGGGAGGCGACCATATCCATGGTCCACAAGGGATCTCTCGACCCTGACCCAGTCTGGGTGTCCAAGCTGCTGAAGAAGATAGAGAAAGCCTTCATGGCTCACCTGGCTGATGCCACAGCCGAACTCCGAGCCCGATGGGACCTTCATGACAATGACCTGCTGGACCAGATGGTGACCGAGCTGGAGCAGGATGTGGGCCGACGGCTGCAGGCAAGCACTGTTATGGAAGTCAGGAAGATCCAGAGCCGGGCAGGGAGGATGGTTCCAGAACCACCCCGGGAACCTCTCAGAGGCCAGACTTCTCTACAGACAGAGCAGCGCAGGCGTCGCCTTCAGGGCTTGCGCAACTTCTCAGCCGTCCCTGGCCAGGGTCCCCTCTCCCTCACCCTGGAGGATGGGCCCACACTCAAAACAGCCTTAGGGGCCAGGTCAGGTGCTGGGCCTGTGGAGGATGAGTTCTGTCCCTGTGAAATCTGTCTGAAGAAGAAGAGGACCCCTAGATTCCCAAAGGATGCTGCAACAGTCTCTGGTGCTCCGGTCAGAAAGGCCTTTGACCTGCAGCAAATTCTACAGGGCAAGAAAGGAGGCAGCAGTAATAGAGAGGCCATGGAGGTGGCCCCTCAGAGGACAGGAAGGATGCTGTCTCAGGAGGACCTCGGAACTGTCCAGGGAGCTGATGAGAAGCTTCCGGGCTGCAACCGTGTTCCCGAACCCCACCGATTCCCTCTCCTCCCCCTTCCCTTTGTCTCCGACTCTCGTCTCTTCCTAGGGCTCTAAAACTTTTGTCTTCCTAGACCAACGGTACGTGGTCTTCTCCTACGTCCGTGACTCTTTCTACCCCTTTAGACGTGCCCGTGACGGGTTCTTTCGGTCGTCAATCTCCCGACTGAGGTCAGGAAGGAGGAAACACTGCACCAGAGCTTCAGAGATGAAGGCTTAGAGGCTCCAGCAAGACAGGGTACCCACTCTGCAGAGACTCAGGAGGCTTCCAGAGAAAGGCAGTGGGAGGTAGAAGGAAGAAATCAAGATGTAAAGGAAGACAGCTCTGGGGTGAGCTCAGGAGAGAGCCAGAGAAGGGTGGGTTCTGAAAACACCAGCCTAGACCAAGAGGGGAGGCTCCCGAGCCACCATCAAAGGCCAGGCCTCCAGAGCCACCACACAGCATGCTCCTCCAGGGCATCATCTCTGGACAACTGTTCACAGGTGTCTCAGAAGGGCTCAGACGGAGACTTAACAAGTGGAGACCTCAAGTGCACCAAAGCCAAGAACAGCAGGGTCTTGCATGCAGAGAGGAAAGTCCCCATGATGTATCCAGAAAGTTCCTCTTCTGAGCAAGAAGAAGGCCCCTCCAGCCCAAGGCCTCCAAAGCAGGGGAAAGGAGAAGGTGAAGGATCAGCTGGAAGCTTGGCTTGTACCCAGGTTGGGGACAAGGTAGATGGCTTTGGCCAGGACGACTTAGATTTCTAGACATCAAATAGGATGGTAATGGAGCTGAGAGATGCCTGCATAAATGTATTGCCCTTACACCCAAGAGAGGCTCGGGCCACTGGGGATGTACAATGAACAGGACAAAGATGAGAGAATTGCTGCCTGCCCTGGAGCTGCAGGCCTAGCATCTCTGCCACTCAGGAGGCTAAGGAGAGAGGATAGAAAGTTCTAGACTCGCCCTGGGCTATAGAGCAAGTTCAATACCCAGCTTGGTCAGCTTATCGAGACAGTGTTTCAGGCTCTAGGAATACAGCCCAGTGGCAGAGTACTTGCCTGGCTTGTGTGTGGTTCTGGGTTCAATCTTGACAGTAACAAGGATGAAAAGGACCATGCTGTCCCTGGGATCTAAAATTCAAGGCCCCGTACTCAGTGTAAAGCAATAGCTGCGAGCCTGCCGTGTAATCAGAGGTCAGCCAGTTCCTCTGTCCACACAGATCAAGAGGATAGAAGGATCTGGAAAGACACCTTGGGGCTTCTCTGTGTGTCGGCTTCTTTGTGAGCAAGTAGCTCTCTCTCCCTATTGATCTCCTGTTACTTTCCCCTTGGCCTCTCTGGGTATACTCACCTTTTTTGACTTTGAGGAACTTTTTTGCTGGTTTGGGATATATGTAGTGACTCTGCAGATGTGCATACCTGGAAAAAGCAGATAAATCCGGGGTCGTTGGATAAGGTTTGTTCTCAGTCCCAGTGTCTTAGGTTCTGTAACACCACCACCACCCCCCAACTCATACTATTTGTAAGGGGAAAAGGGAAGAGCTGGAAAGAGTAGAAAAGTGATCTCCCGTCGACCAGGGACCAGAGACAGCTTTGTGAAGTGATCAGATGCAATGCTCTCCATCGTCATCTGGATGTCTTGTAGAGATTTTTGTATATGATTTCCATACTGCTTTAACAAATGTTTAAATATATATTCATTTATCTAAGAAGGCTTCACATTTGTATTTTAATTCCTGAAGAATTTTCCTAAATGGTAATAGAAACAATTCCTCTATTTCCTCTCTCTCTCTCTCTCTCTCTCTCTCTCTCTCTCTCTGTGTGTGTGTGTGTGTGGTGTGTTAAATTAATGCAGTGCACATGCCCTGCAGGCACATGTAGAGTCGAGAGGATGACAATGGATGTCTTCTTCAATTGCTTCTCCACCATACTTTCTATGACAGGGCTTCTCATCAAACCTGGAGTTTGCCGTTCTGGCTAGACTAGCCAGAGCCCCCATAAGCTGTCTGTCTCTGCCTCCCAAGCCTTGGGGTTGCAAACACATGAATCCACATCTGACTTTTTAGAAGTTCTGGAGATTCAAACTCATGCATTTGCAAGCACTCTGCCTGCTGAGCTGTCTCCCAAACCCACACCTTTAAAAATATCTTTCAGATGCTCTTGCTGTGTACCCTGGGCTGGCTTTGTCGTCCCGACTAGTCTCAAACTTTAGATTCTACTGCTTCCCTTTCTCTGGCATTGTAGGCAAGTCCACCACAAACATCTTAGGTTCCTATTATTTTGTTCTTAAAACTGCCTCTAAGTTGGGTATGGTAGCACAGACTGAGATCCAGCACCGGGGAGGCTGAGGCAGGAACACCGTGAGTCCAAGGCCTGCCAGGGCTTTGCAGCGAGTGTGAGCCCAGTCTGGGATACATAGCAAAACCCTGGCTCAAAAGAGCAAAATGAAACATACCACCAGACCAGCAAACAAAACAACATTGTCCCCTACCCCTTGGCCAACTTCTGGTTGTTTCTTTTAGACTCGATTCCCATGCATGATCTCACAAGGTCAAAGGATGTCAGCATATTTAAGGATCCTAATACACGGTGGTACATTGTCTTTCTGATGGTCAACAATAGCCAGCATTGCCTGCATCACTCGGTCAGACCAGCAGGGTTCTGAGCTGACCTTCAGACACAAAGATTGTTTGCTACCAATAGGGCAATCACAGGATCTTGTTTTCATGTGGAACTATTATATTTGAATTCTAATGAAATGAAAACCCTTTTGGAGGGCTTAACAAAACCCATTCTCTATAAACTTTGCAACTAGGCTCACTGGTTTATCTGCAGAGTTCCAAGCTTTTTTTAAAAAAGAATTGATTTACACGTGTCTTTTGTTGTTGGTAAAAAAAAAATCTGTCATTATTTAAATGTTTTAATGACATTCATTTATGTATTATTTTATAGTGGGCACTTGAGTATTACAGCCTGGGTGTGGAGATCAGAGGAGTTGGTTCTTTCCTTCCACCATGTGGGTCTGGAGGATGGAACTCTGGTCTGCAAGCTTGGTGACAAAGTGCCTGAGAAGTCACTGCACTGGGCCTGTTCGTTATTGTCGATATTTTAAAAGTGGAGGTTCTCTGCCCACATCCTTCCACAGAAGACCTTTGTCTGAGTTCTGTCTCAGGAGGGGACTCCTGTGCTGGGAAACAACACTTTCTGTATTTCATCTGCCTTCTTGTTCTTAATCATTCTCTGGATCAGATGTATCACTCCTGACGTCACCTGTGGTAGCATCTGATGCAAGGGAGAGGCAGACCTGCATGTCTGTGGTCACTATTCTATAGGTGGAGACGGTCTTACGAAATCTGACACTTCTAAAATTTCTGTGAGGTCAGCACATTCGCGTGAACATGTGAGTACATACACACACAAACACGCTGGAAGACATGTACACACATGCACTCACGGGCACAAATCACCTTTGGAGTACATTTGGGATAGAGGTCTCCTGGAGGCTGAACTGATTCCCAACAGTTAATCAGGAACAACTGAGATTGACACAGGGTGGAGGGCCTGGATAACCACACTCTAGAAAGCCACTTGGCAATCAGAGGGGAGAAGGGGCTAGTCCCCAGAGGTCCCTCCCCTGGCAGATTGCATTGTGATATCAATATCGGGATGTGATAGCAGACACAGCTGTCTATCCCTTATCACTACTGGTTGGCAGGAATCATCCAGAATATTCCTCGTCTATGACTGAAGGTTCCCAGTCATCCCTAAGGGGTGCTCCAGTGCTTCTCTAGATGCCAGCAACTTACCCTCTGCTGGCCTGAACGTCGTTTAAATGGCATTACTCTTCTCTCATGAAGGGCAGACAGAGACTTTCGAGATGGCTCAGTGGGTGAAGGTGCTTGCTGCCAAGCCTGAGTGGGGGCCTGAAGTTGGTCCCCACGTCCCACATGGTGGGAGGAAAGAATTGAGTCCTGCCTGTTGTCCTTTGGTTTTACATCAATGTTGTGGCATGTGTGCATTACACAGAAAGAAAGAAAGAAAGAAAGAAAGAAAGAAAGAAAGAAAGAAAGAAAGAAAGAAAGAAAGAAAGAGAAAGAGAGAGAGGGAGGGCGGGAGGGAGGGAGGGAGGAAGGAAGGAAGGAAGGAAGGAAGGAAGGAAGGAAGGAAGGAAGGAAGGAAGGAAGGAAGGAAGGAAGGAAGGAAGGAAGGAAAAGAAAGTAGAAGGGGTGTGAGACCTAGGCTTGGAGG